>VZRI01002373.1:110673-136556 GCA_013397515.1 Upupa epops | reverse complement strand
ACCCACCTGAGTCTAACAAGCCTCTATTATTAAATGTTTCCACATACTCACTCCCACCTCCTCCCTCTCCTCTCCTCCATGCTTAGAAGTCTATTGAAATCTGAACCACTCTAGACTGTATGACCAAACTCAACAACAACTGACTTGCCCTTACATCTGAGCTTGGGCCACAGCTTGGTTACAAGGAAGGTTTTTAGGAAGAACATCACAGAAAGGGTCATCAGGCCTTGGAACAGGCTGCCCAGGGAGGGGACTGAATTGCCACCAAACATGCTTCAAAGTTGTGGAGATTGGGAGCTTAGGGACAGGGTTTAGCAGTGACCTTGAAAAAGCTGGGTTAATGGTTGGACTCAATGATCTTAAAGGTCTTTTCCAACCTAAAGAATTATTTGATTCTATGATTTTAATTGTGACAGCAGTAAGCTCTGAATTATGTTCCTAATGAGCTAGTGCTTCATAGTGTGGGTATTCTACTTCTTGGACTGTTTAAAGCATGCAGAGATCCCTGCACCTTACTGTAGACAGATTTAGAAAGTAGAGACTTTATAGATTGTGGGGTATCCCTTCAAACAAGTATTTTGGAGTCACCTGAACCAAAGGGTAAATGGCAACTTACATTAAACTGAACTAGAAAGGAATGGAGGGTAGGGGAACAAAAGGGAATAGGTAGGTCTTGCTTTTTCACCAAACGGTGCAATCTCTATTTCATAAACATTTCCAGAAACATTCCTAAAAAGAAAGGCTGATCCTTCATCAATGTCTCTGTGTGGAAAAGAAGAGAGGGTTCTTCTTTGGTCTTGAACAGAAGGAGAAAAACATCTCCTGGGTAACCAGGAAAAGGTGTATTTTTTTTTGTATTTGCTGAAAATATAAAGAAAAAGCTAAACCAAAACCATTAGCTTTCTAATATGCTTCCGAATAGGAACTTTCCATTTCTAAGGCCCAAATCTGGCTGGTGTTGCTTTAAAACCTCCTGTGGAGATGGTGAGACTACTTGTTGAATTGCAAAATCAAATCACAGCAAAGAATCTTTCACGTGAAAGCCAACTGCCACATCCTTCTGAAGCAACACAAATGCCTTCGAGGTAAGATGGAAAATTTAAATTACTGGAAACCCTGAATACCCAATAAATCACTGGCAAGCTGGCCTGAGTTTCAGCACTGAACAGAAGTAAAGCAAAAGGGTTCCAGAGTCCAGCACAGATGGAAAGAAAGCGGTCATTGTATTAGGAATGTTACATGATCCGTATCGGACCTTTATGCACCATGCTGGGACAAAGAATTTACACGGATGCAAGGAAGTGGGAGGTGTTAAGAAGAGAATGACACTACGGTTTATACAAGTGGTACCAATGTTAGAATAATGCTTATTAGTTCACAGTATTTGACTTAGCATAGCTCAAGGGAGGACCAAGAGATAACCGTCCAAAACACGTCCTCTACCTGAGAAGCTGGAAGGAGGTCTAAATTCTTCAGTTGAAAGGGAGCTCAATTAACTTTATCTTGTATATCTGAGCTCCAGCTGGGGAAACAAGTTCACTGGGTGTTGTAATAACAATAATGCATGTGCAAACATTTTGACTACTGCATATACTGAAACATCAGAGGAGGAATATTGTGCTGTGGAGAAGGTTTCGTTCACTGGCTCCCATTCAGCACAATTCCTTGGAAGATGCTTAGGGCCAGGCACTGTAATGGTTTAGAGTGAGGGTCTAAATTGGTTTGGGTTGGTGCCTGCAATTCAAGCACAACAACCAGCTCTTGGCAAGAATTCAAAATGCAATGAAGCAACTTTGCTATAAAGAAAAGAATTTACTGAACCCATCACCAAGAAGAAAAGGAAAATATCCCCAAAGAAGTAAAAGATTGAAAAAGGTCAAACAAAAACTGTATCACAATGCCTTAACACACACTCTGAGAAAAGGGAGACACATTAGTTTTTGGCTTTAGATGAGAGCCCAGGAAAAAGAGAGTGTTCATCAACACTAATAACCATAAAGCCACCACACACACACACAATAGCACCCCATTGCCAGAAGGGAAAGGGGTGGGGATCAGTAGAAGTACAGCACAAAATATACATTTGATGCCTTGTGGAAAAGCTCCTTTTCTGTTCCTCTTGCAGACACCAGCCCTCCCTGATTTCTTAGGCTTGCTTCTAGCTCCCCTCAGCCTGAGAGCTCTTCTTTGAGGCAATAACAGCATCAGATGTAAGAATATAAGAGATCCCTGGTCTCTGTTTGAAAAAGGCTCAGGAAATTGCTACTTGATGATCTCTCCCACTTATCAGAGGCTTCTCTTATTCTCTTAGTGGCAGAGCATACAGCATCTTGTTGAGGACAGAGGCAACATGGTGCTGGTCATGTGGGGCCATACCTGTAGTGGCAAATAGGCCTTCTTCAGGGGCCTGCTACAGGGCTTTCTCCTGTCTTTTCTTCCTCCCTATGGTTAAGGATCTGAAGGAGGGAAAGGGTTAATAACTCACTGCTGTCTGGCATCTTCAAAGGTGATCCAGCTGAGAGAAAAGTGTGTAGGAGCTGCACTTCTTTTCGGCCTGTTGCCAGGAGCTGAGATGAGCTGGTGCTCCCTTTCTACATTCAAGCTTTCAGGCAAAAGAGGGCTGTAGCTGACCCCATGGCAGACCTGCATCCAGGCGAAGCTTCTTCTCTGTTTCTTCAGTGGCAGGTAGGCTGATAGCCTTTGCTCACCACCAACACCCACCCCTCACCCTGGGGGGGGGCAGCAGGGGAAGCTCTCTTGCAAAGGAGCTCTCTGTCTTACAAGATGTACCAGAGAAGACAGGAATAAAACAGGAAGTACATTCCTTTTCATAGGCTCTGTCCACCAATCACCTGTAGGAGCAGAACACTGACTCATGGGTCTGCTGGAAAAGCTGTATCTAGCTTCAAAATAAAATGCTCTTTTGCCATAAAAGCACCAAAATTAACAGAAATTTGATAATTTTCAGACTGAAAAAGGCACACACTTAACCACTTTTACAGTGGAAATCAAGCACTTCCCATACACATCAAAAGACTTAGCTAAGCCAGCTGCTGTTCTCTTCTGACATCAACAAGGCTAGGCTGATCTACACCAGCCCAAGAACTAACTGGCCCTGATTCGCTCCACACTGGCACAAATATAGGAACATGGCACAGATGAAACATTCAGCTTCTGAGCTGGAGAACTGGGCAACCACAAACCCCATGATTAAATTAAGGGGAAAACCAAGAAATACTTGGCTAATGTTAAAAATGAGTTGCCTAGAGTGGACAAACACATGAGGATGAGCAAAACTGGGATACAGCCAGTTAGAGCTTCATTAGAGCAACATAGTCATTCATACAAAGCTCAATATTCTGCCACCCACCATAAGTAGAAAGTTTGATTTCATCCACACACACAGTTACAGATGGAATAGGATTTCCATGCAAAATAGAATAGGCTTCAACTCTTCAATGGGGCAAGAGCAAACCCTTTAGGTGTGATAAGAACCTAAACAACTGCAGGTAGCCTGAAGAGGACAGAATGGAAGGCCTATTAACCACATCTTCTAGTAATAGAACAAACGTCATCAAATGAAGCTTGGGAGAACAAAATTTAAAAGTAACCAAAGGACATGGGGCTTAGGGACACAGTTTAGTGGTGGGCTTGGGAAACTTGGATTGATGGTTGAACTCAATGCTCTTGAAGACCTTTTCCAGCCTAGGTGATTCTATGACTCTATGAAAGGAGTCTCAGGAAAACTCTGTTGTATGAACAGCCACAGAGAGAATTCCTTAGTGAAGGATGCCTGTTGGGATTACAAAATATTTACAAGGTAAGAACTACACAAGTACATAGAAGAGAGATCTGTTGGGAGCTAATGACTAGACATAACACAAGGTTTAGGAACAAGGTTTAGGAACAAGGTTTAGTATAAAAACACTGAGTATTGGAAAGGTGGTATCACTTTGGTTAAATCCTTTCCAGACATCCACTAACAGCTGTCATTGGGGACAGGATGCTGGATTTCCTGAACTGCTGATCTGCAGAAGTACAGTGGGTTTCTTTCTGTTGGTGTTTCCATTGAGAATCTGATTATAATTTAAACTTCACATATGAAAATTCACAGCTTAAAACTGGAGAAAGACAATAGCTGGTGAAAAATAGTCAATAATAAAGGAGCAGAGGACATTAACATTTAATATGGAGCCAATACAGGTAAGTAATTTAATTGCAAAGATGGTGAGGGTCCCAGAAGTAATTTTACTGTGTTCTATGCAGAGATTAACAGGAACTGCAATATTTGCACAGGACTGTTTGCCCCGAGCCTGTTTTAATCACTGAGAGTTAGTACCAGCAACCAGAATTTAGGTCTTTGGTCATCAGGGCTGCTGCAGAGGACTTTGCAAGCTACTGATTCCACAAATCCAGGTGAGGCACTAATGCAAAAATTATCATATTAGAATACAAGTTCAGAAGTCTTCCTTTCAGACAGATAATCTTTGGGTTACATATGTGAAAATGTGGTGTAATATCTAACTGACCAGTAAAGTCATTCCTGCAGTAAATCTTTGAATCACAGATTATCTTCCCCCCTACTACAGACAGAACTTTATGGCCAGAAAACAAATCTGGCAAAGGTTCCCTTGCCAACCCATCTTAAAAAGTTCCATTTCTTTGATTAAACACATCTATTTCTGCAAAGCTCGGTCAATGCGTGAATGGAACATCTGACAAGTTGTTGGCAGCACATTTATTTTGACAACACTCTGTAAATCGTCTCATCTGGGCTTCTCTCATTTTGTTGTCTCTAGTACTGTTTTTTTGTAGCAAGTCCATGCCCTGTGCAGCCGTCAGACAATTGGCGGCTGCTCAGAGACCTTCAGCTGATGCCCTTTACTGCTCTACAATTATTGCTCAGAAATGCACTGCCTGGGGTATCCTATTCTGTATTTATCCAGTGCCCAACTAGGAAGCTCCAAGGAGCACCTCTGATGTCTAGATACCTCATAAAGTATTGGCATTGCTAGAAAGGAGGGCAGTAGAGGTGAAGTACATTTCTAAACTAGTAAAAAATGTCTGGGAAGTCAGTCAAGGGCATGGAGGAAGTTCTAAAGAGTCACTTTTCACTATCACCTGAATTTCCTGATGAGAAGATACACCCTGAATGAATAATGTCACACTGTCATCATGATCTGACTTAGAAACAAATACAACAGTAAATCAGGCAAGACAGCTTAAATGTGAAAAACAGCCCTCAGGCCCTAAAATTAGAGGTTTATTTCCAGCAGGAAGAAGTAGAGTCACCACCAAAGGAGAAAAAATTATTCCTTTAAAGGTTCTATGGACAATAGAATCTACAGAGCAGTGTGTCAGCTGCTCATGGTGTAAGAAGAGGAATTAGGATTTGACAGCCCAATTTAAAACGAAGGAAGAACAAAACACACACTGTTTTGTACAACATTTAGCACAGTAGCAGAGATGTGAAGGAAGATGCTTCAAATACTCTTGTCAAATCAGAGAAACAGAACAGAATGGGGTAAGATTAAAAAGGGACGAGTATAAAGCACTGTTGGAGCATTCAACTGCTCAAATGCAGGAAGCATGTGGCTAAACAGCAGTGCTCCAGAAACACGTGGAGAGGTTACTCAATCAGAATCAACATGGCTTTGCTGGCAAGAAAATACAGAAAACATAATGCTGGAATAGATAAACAGGGTACACAGCCTACAAAACACGCGGAATTACTCCTCCGCTCTGTGTGGTGTCAATAAGGCTTCAAATGAGCACTGTGCTTTTCAAGAAGTGGAGTTGGTGAGAACAAAAATAATCAGCCTGGAAGACAAGAAAGATTAATCAGATTTGTTTGGTACAAGGAGGAAAAGACAGATCAGGAAAAGAAAAAAAAAAAACCAAAAATAAAAGTTAACCCCACATTCCCTTGAGGGTCTTTTCCAACCTAAACAATTTTATGATCTCCTTTTAAAAAGAGGGAAAAGTCCTGGGAATTATGCACCAGTCAGCCTAACCTTGCTATCTCTTGATTGCTCCTAGGTTGGTCAAGTCATTTAGGTTGGAAAAGCCCTTTAGGTGTGCTAACTCCTGAGCCTCTCTGCCTTCTGCTGCACTGCTCTTCAACCCCACACTTCCTCCCACCCCTGTGCTAGACTGCTCACAAACACCTCTGTGGTTCTGAGTTTAGTTTTCATAGCTGAGGCTGACACATCACTAAAAAGGATCTCTGCTGCCCTCTTTCACCAATTAGTCCACCGAATGTGACAGAGCAGGGAGAGAAAGCCAGTACACCAAGGAGAGAGAGAGGTGGTGACAACACTGGAGAGGCATCAGGTCCTCAAATGGAGAGGACTGGAAGGGCCTAATCAGAGACCCAGGGCTTATGGGATTTATCCCTGCCAGAGAACCAAACCTGAACTAAAAACAAGCTCAGATCAGGATTTCCTCTATCCTACTCATCTGAATTTTGGTAAAAGTCCAACTGAATTCAAGAGGGGGCAGAGCCAGCTTCAGTCACACACCCAACCCTGAAAAAAGAGTAATAATGATTAGTTTCACTTCCATGATGATTTAAGGCAAACACTAGAGCTGATTCTAAAACTAGAATCTCATCTGGAATCCAGAAAGTCAGGAATATTATGACTAACATTACCCTATTTAAAGGAAAAATTAAAAAAGCCATAATCATCACAGCCTGGTGTGCTCCTGCTGTCAGTAAATAACTAACATTACATGGTTGTGCCTAGGCCATAAGTAAAGACAATTAAAGTAGCACCCTCAGCATCAATTAACAGGGTAGCAGAGCTCTGCCACAACCTGCCCAGAAGGTTGTGGAGTATCCTTCTCCATTGAGATTCAAAACCCCTCTGGACACATTCCTATACAACCTGTTCTGGGTGACCCTACTCTATTAGGGGGTTGGACTAGATCCTCTCCAGAAGTCACTTCCAACCTCCACCAGTTCAAGACTTGTTCAGCACTAGATGACTGGACAATAAAACATCAATAAATGCAAGATGATGTTGTTAGAACACACAACACATTTATGTCTGTAATACTGCAGGTAGTTCTGATTCGTCCCACCTGGAAGGGAATATGACAGAACAGGGAAGGAACAACAAAGGGAGACAAACTTCTGATCACAGGAGGGGACATTCAGGCCAGGGAAGCAATCATCTCTTGAGTGGAGCACAGCTTTTCTTCAGATAGCAAACAGATACATCATGGGACCTTAAAATCATTTAAGGGGACACAGGAGGTGAGTATATAAGACACTTTTTCACAACAGAGCTCCAGAGTACCCAAGGATGACAGGGCAGGCTAAAATCACAGCAAAACAAGTGAAATTTCAAGAGCTCAGTGAAACTGAGGAAAGTGCTGTTGAAGACAACACAGTGGGTCAGGAGAAAAAAGATTATCAGATCCTCCAAGAATAATGTGTTATTCAACATGAGCCTAAATGCAAACAATTAGGTCAAATTGCCCATCACACCCAAGTTTCTAAGCACTGCAGAGAACACTCAGGTAGAAAAGCAAAAAAATAAATTAAAAAATCATGAACTACCCAGTTTGTTTAAACTTCTGCAGGGAGGATCTTTCATTTTCCCAGCCACAGCACCTAGCATTTGGGGATAATCAAAGTCCCGACTGCTCCATACCTGTCATTTTCTGTTGGTTGCACAATGAGTTGAGAAACATAGGCAACAGTGTGGCTCCACAGGGCATTGTGTGATGGTAATCTTCATCAGTTTCAGCAAGCAGCATGTAGCAGACTGAGCAGACCAGAGAATTCAGATTGAGTGATTTATCTAATCGTACCTTTGTTCTGTCACTAGGTCCAACACAAAACAGCAGTTGGACTCGGACACTGGTTTTAATTTAAAGCACGTGCACTTTTTGCTGAATATTATCAAGTGGGACTTTGAAGGACACCAAACAAACGTGTAAAGTCACACTCTACAAGTTATTTGTTTCTTTTGGAATAGAGCTGGAACACTGGCAGCTCCAGAGCCTAAACGACTCTTGTGGCTAGGGCAGGTTACTTGCCAACTGTTAAGCACAGTAACTCTTGCTTGGTAACAGTTACCAAGTCTTTCCAACTCTATATGTTACAATTAAGATCTGCCACTCCAGACAACATACCACAACACATAAAGTAGCTCAGCAGATGCTCTGGCTGTGCTTCAACCTAAAAAAAACACCCAAAAAAAAGTACCTAAGGGTTTCAAGAACATCCTCAAACAGAACCTCAGGACTGTTTGAAGCATATCCACTGACTGCAACATTTGAAAGTAAAGCAGCAGAGAGTGATTAAAAAAAACAAAACCAAGAGAAACCTGATTTATATTCCTGTTGGCATGGCCAAAGACACTCTGATCCAGTACTTTGAGTAAATTCAGGCATCTGCTGGCCAGCAATGTAAGGCTGATTCCTCCCCTGTGGCTCCCATCCCCCACCTCACAGAAACCAGGTACAGCAGTTACAGATCCAGCTTTGTACCACCCAAGGGCTTAAAAAAAAAAAGAGGCATAAGCAAAGTTACTTTTGCTACAGCCTTTTACGCCTCACACTCTTCAGCCTCAAGTCTGGGCAAGAGCTCACTTGGCTTGGGGCTGGAAGGCAGGACATGACCATCTCACGATGGCATGAAAGAATATCGGGGCAACCCAGCCTTCAAAACATATTTTCCAAGGGAGAAGAAGGAGAATGGCCATGAATCAGTAGGAGAAATATCACTTTAAAATTCTAACAAAGGGGAACAGATGGCACTAGAGCAAAGCACTCACGAAGTTGAACCAGAATGGCTGTCTCTCAATAAAACCTCCAGATATGAAAGATCCTCAGACATCTGCATTTAAATCCCCTGTTATTCCCAAGTTTATTTTAAAGGCAGTTAGAGCCAAGCTACTAATCGTGCTATCAACAGGCTAAAAACTGTACCAGCAGGGCAATGATGGTGAAACAGAATTGAGAAGAGCCAAAATACAAACTTAAAACCCAGGGTGACACAGCTGGTTTTGTTATCACCTCCAACTACACATGATTAAGATCATTGGGTAGGTTTTCTCTCTAAGTGCAGGAAGGTGTTAGGACTTCAATGTTTCTGATCCACCCTGGTTTCTTATGTGCTCACAGGAATAATGTTAGGGAAAATATCTCCACTTCTGTATTATAGAAAACTTGCAGTTAATAATTGAGAATCTTTTTATCTCACTCTCCCTTTTTCTTTCAGAACTAGAGTGCTCTCTTCAGCTTGTTAAGTTTAGTTCACTCCCACTGATAATTCACTAGAGATCATAATTTATGGACAATTGAAGCTGCAGAAACATCTCTTAGAAGGAATAGAGCAGATCCATAGCAACAATTCTTCAGGGGAATATTAATCCCCAGCTTTATGTAGTGCTAAGTGTACAATAGTAATCAGAACTTGAGTAGAAGCTGCTAATCATTGAGGGAAAAGGCTGTATAAAGAATTCATAATGGAATTAGCCTGCGGCAAACAAAGAAAGACAAAATTAAATCAGCCATCAAATTGCACCAAGGAATTTTAATTTACAGGTTAATGTAGGATTATGTAACTAATCACAGCTAACATTTTCAATGAACAACCAATAAAATTCTGCTTTTTTTCTCCTTTTTTTTTATTCCTGCTAATGGTATTCCAATAACACACTTTTATCACCATATTATGTGCTAAGAATGATTTTCAAAAAAAATCTAAAAAAAAAAATAATAAAAGTCTTCCAAAAAGCATTATGACTGAGCAATCAATGCAAAATGCTGGCTTTAAGTTAATTAGCATAAATATACATCTAGATGATCTACTGCTTGGTTCAGTCCAATACAATAAAAGTTCCTTTGAGTCTGCATCAGACAGATTTACATAACCAAATGTGCATAACTGCAGCTTTAAAATATCTGCATGACTTCCAAAGAGGGAGATGCAGCCTCCAAATTAAATAAGTCAGACAACTTCTGAGGACTAAAGTGCATCAGCTAATTCAAATAAAACCCTTATTATAGATTTTGATATCAATATGGAGTATATATCCCCATGACATATGCACAAAGGGTTGCTCTAATGGAGTTTGTGCTGTTTATAATATGAACATCATAAAAAAGAATAAGGTTTCTGGGACAAAAGTTGATTTGCTTCCCCCTGAGAAAAAAAAAGAGAAATCTTGTGTTTGACCCAGTTAGATTTTTATATTGGCCAACACAAGGAGAGTAAAAAAAAAAGAAGAAAGGAAAACCTCTCTGTTCTAAAAGTGTATTTGAAGACCACTAGTAGCTAGCACAGCAAATTACAGAATACACATAACTCTTTACACATTTTTAAAGGGAAACTCCAAAATTATCCCGTGTGCTTCAAAACACATCAGCTTAATCAAAAAGATTCTTTTTCACAACATATGGCGACATGAACATTTTTCTATAAATGGAGTAAAAAGCATTTTCATAAGCTTTACTTCACTGAAGAGGAATGCTGGGAAGAAAGGCAACAGCATTCTTCCTGCATATGTTTTTCTTGTGTTGAACAATGTGGGAAAACCTCATTTTATTTTAATCTAACAGTTTGTTTTATAGAAGCAGCAACATTCTGTCCCTTTACTAGCACAGAGGGTTTGGGATTGCGCGTTGTTTGGGGGGTTTTTTACCCTTTTATAAAGTCTAATTCTAAGATGCCACTTCCCCAAAAACATTATACAGTATCAGTGTCACTACCCTTCAGCAATCCTGTAGTAACTTTATTCAACCATTTCTAATTATAATTATATTTTCAATTCCTTTTAGCTATAGAAACTCTTTATCAATCAGAGCACAAGACAGAAAATTACTTTATTACAGCTACAGCTCGTTAGTCTGAGTGCTTTTAATGAAGCAGCCTCATAATCAGATGAAAATCATGCTGAAGAAAACTTGCATCATTAGTCTGGGCCTTAATTACCAAGAAATATAGTCACTAACAATGATACTCCATTTCATGATACGGTGCATGCACCTTCCACAGTACTTGCAATTAATAATTCCGCAGGCTGCTACAGAATCTTTCTATTTATTCATAACAATGGAGGGGAAAAAAATTCTAAATTTAATTGAGCGGCTCCGAATGTGCTCTCTCACTTTTCCTCCACTCAGATTAAAATGTCAAAAGGCTAATATTCTATCTTACAATAATTCATCATTTTAATTACAGATTTTATGTATGTGAAATGTCCTTATTCTTTTTTTCTTTTTTGTCTCCTCTCGATCATTTAGGATGACATTTTGGGGGAACATGCGTATGGGAACAATCCATGTATGCAAGTGGCCCATGCAATGGACAGAAGAAAAAGGCATTTCTTTTCACTGCCAGTGAACAAGGTCCACATTGGATAAGCTTCAGACAAAAGAGCAAGACATTAATTTAAATTAATGATGGTCTTCATCCAACACACTTACCGTTATGGATGGCAAGATTCTTGACTGAGAACTACTAATCTATTATAGGGTTAGTAACGTCTTTACACAAACCTCTTCTAACCCACTGCGTTTTCTGTACACTTTCAAACTCCTTGTGTTCCTCCTAACTCTGCAATAAGCTTCCTGCACAGGAAATTCAGTTACTGAGAGACCTCTTCATCCAGCTAATGAAGCTAAAAGACCAGATCACTATCCTCAACACCTGGAATACTTTTCACTCTCATTTACAGCACAGAAAATGATTCTGCAGACATCAGTGGAAGCCTTCACCACACGCAGAAGTGCCCCCAAGATCTGTACCTGCTCCAGTTTTCTCCATTGTGCTTTGTCATCAATGAACCACGACAGGCTCCCAGGGGTGATAACGAACACAGCTTTCCAGCAGATTAACCAGAGCAGCAAAGGGGGACTGATACTCCGCCAGCTGTCAAGCTGTATGTCCTACAGTGTGAATCCCACCCAACATCAAAATAGTCTGACAGCAAACCACTCGACATCCTGATTTCTGCCCACTCTGTGGCTACTCAGATGCTGAGTAAGTCACATCACAGCAGAAAGATATTGCTCCAGAGTTAAGTTACTGAGCCTGTGATTAATCTCAAGAGCATGAGCTAAATAACTCCCCATGTACCATTGAATTTTGTAGCACTCACATGGTGCTGTGCTTTCATGCGAGAATTTCAAACAATAACTGGCCATTAGACAGGCTAGATGAACTTGCTGGAAGGATATTCAGCACATAGTGCTTTCTGACACTATGCTCCACAAGGTACCCTCCCTGTTGACTCTGCTAAATGATCTGCTGCATCTTCCCCTGATCTTTGGCAAATCATTTTCACCTTTTAAAGCCCTTAATCATATCTCCTGAAACTGAAAGTAGGAAGTTCCCTATTCTGTTTATCCAGCTCCCAGCTCACTATTACTCAGCCAGTGAAGCAAAAATGAAAACCAGCCTGAAGTTCTAGAAATCAAATCTGAATAAATAAATAAAATACAAAGGCTTTGTGCCCAGTCTTTGCTTTCCAGCCTCTCTCATTCCCTCCTGCCATGCCTCAGTATTAGTTTGGGTTTTTTTAGGAGTACCTTTTTTTCACACAGTTGATTCTGGCACCAGAATTTGACAGCGACAGGAGACTGACAAGATGGACTGTTGTGGTGATTCCTGTGTTCCTACTGCATTCCTAAACTGCGTTTTTTGGCACTGAGAGAAGAGCATATTTAGAAACGTTACAACTGGAAAGAAATATTCTAAAACCTTATGGTGCTTTCTAAAGCTGGGGAATAAAATTAATTTATAGTCGGATGGTAGCCGGCCAAAACCCACGGGCTTGCAGCAAAACCAAACTGGGTAAAAACCGGGCTTTGAAGAGGATTACAGGGGTTTTCGCACTGTCTAACCAGTACGTTCAGAAACTCATTGTATAACTTACTGGCAGGAGAGCAGCATCGCGCTGACCTCCGCTTGCATCACAGGAATTACACATTCATTGTCTTTGAAGGGTAAAATGTTCTTCGGGTACTGTGTTAACATCCTCTGTGGGTTGGGTCATGAATCAGCAATGGCAGCCGCCTCTGGAGCCGCCAGCCCTCCCCAGCTGGGGCACTGGGAACACCGTGGGGAAAAGGCCTTAGGAAAGCCATGGTTTCCCAATTCCGAACTGATTCATACATGAAGCCGGTCGAGTTTAAAGCGTCTCAGTGTGCCAGAAATCCGGTCCAACAAACACACGGAACGGGGAGCTTCGTGCGTCTTCCTATGGCTAATGGCGGCCTGGGTGGGTTTGGGCCCACACTGACCCCCACAGGGCTTGAAGCCTCCGTAGAGGGTAGACAGTGCTTTATGGCTAAAATGATTATTTATTCTTAGTTCTATGTCGTGGATGCACGCCGGTAAGGCAGGAGGAGGAGCTCTGTCAGTAGTCCGCAGCTGGGGACGCCCGCGGACACCTCCCCTCCCCTCCCTGCACTCAGGGGCGGCCTGACCGCCCCGCCCTGCCCCGCCGTGACTGGGGGCTCGGCGCCCTCTGCTGGCCGCCCGCAGCAACAGGCCCGAGCTGAGAAGCACTGGTTCGAGGCCCGGCATCGCTGCCCTACGGATCGGAAGTAGACGGTGTGGCAGCGGTGGGGATAATGTTCGGTGTCACACACCATCGACGGCCACAGCCAGAGCTTCGGGCCTTAGACAAGGAGGAAGACACATAGTCACTGACACTGAGAGAAGAAATTGTGTTTTACATGTCCCTGTGTTTCCACAATTCAGCCTTCACCCCAAATTATGGCATCACAGAATCCCATCATTCAGGTTGGAAAAAACCTTGAAGATCAGAGTCAAATCCCAGCTGTCCTAAGGCCACCACTAAACCATGGCCCTAAGCTCCAGATGTCCACTACTGTGAAACACGTCCCAGGATGGCAATTCTGAGCAGCCTAATCCAAGGCCTGACGACCCTTTCCAGGAACAAGTTTCCTGAAGTTCCCCTGGCACAGCTTGAGGCCATTTCCTCTTGTCCTATCACCTGTGATTTGTGAGAAAACACCAAGCCCTCTATATCAGACCAGTCCAGGTCAGTACTTCATTGCATTTAATCTTCTGAGTTCTTGCTCTAAATCACAGTTGTACTTGCTTACTCTTCTTCTTCTTCTATCAAAAGGATTTGTTCCAATCTTAGAAACTCAGTTTTCAACCAGAAAAAAAAAGTATTAGCCTGGCAAAACCCAGAGTTGTTGTAGAAACAATAGCTATGGATTCTCAAGGTGCATAAATACAACCTGACTGTCCCGAACAAACCACCACACTGCCCATGTCTCCTGGCCATGACTCCTCTATTATGGCCAGGAGAGAAGCTCCAGTTAAAACCAAGGGAGCTCTGGATATGGAGCCAACAGATTGCTGCAGCAGTGAAAGAAATTTTCCCTCAAGTAAAGACACACCATGTCTCCTGGTTCCCCACGCCTCTCACTGAAATTGCCTGCTATAATATCCAGGTGGAATGTAAAAAAAAGAAAGATTACACCAAGACAAATGGATTGCTGACTTTTCCTTGAGTTAGCCAGTCAATACCAGGTTAGGCTGCACACAGGGTCCTTGCTAAGTAGAGATTACTGATGAGGAGCATGGTCCACCTAGGTGAGGAGCTAAGAGACCACATAACAATGCCATCTGGCTTGGCAGAAGGGCTGAACATGTGGCATTGTACAGGAATTAGAGCACAGCTACACTAGCTGATACCCTTCAGTTGGTGTTACAGAACCAACCTATTCCACAACCTGTTAGATCTTTAAGGAAAGTACACCCACATGAGGTGACTACGCATGGGCAAGATTAAATATTTACATCGGTAGGGAACCATAGGGGGGTTATTTCCATTTTGGCACTGGGGGGTTGTTTCTAGTTCAAAGCCAGAGGGCACAGGATGAGACGAGCCTGTGCAAGTGTGCAGTGCTACTGCTGCAAGCTCCCATCAGCCTGAGTGGCATGTTGCCTGAGGACACCGATGAAATACTTGGGGCTTCCACTCAGCTGCACAATATGCCCTTGAAATTTGTGGACTGGGAGAAAAGGTGAGGTACAGGAAAAGTCAAACAACACACAGACAGCAAAACTCTTAAAGACCAACCAAAAGTCATGACCCTCTTCTGCTTCTTTGCCCATGATGCAGTGAGAGCACCTCACACCCTCCCACCAGCCCAAGGTGGAGTGAGCAGATCCCCCAAGTTTATCAGCTCTGTCTTCACAAGCATCTGCACAATTAACCCCAACCTGCATCTTCAAGCGCTTTCAAAACTCTTGCGACATGAAAAACACCAGAAGAGTTTTCTGTTGCTCTTTAATGATTTTTTCTCCCCCTACTCTTTGTACAATGATGTGGTATCTATTATTTGCTCTGTGGGATCACTGCCTTTCCATTGAAGAGTCTATTTTAAATATCAACACAGGTTGGTATTTTAAGAGTTATTTAAAATGTCACCAGTCACAGAAAGTTTAATTATTGCAAACATCTTTCAAAAAACAAAATTCCACCGTGGCTTTCTTGCACAAGGTGATTTATTTCAGATATAATTTCTGTTTAATTAATAGGGGATTTAGCTCTGACCTGGAGGGTGTGAGAACTAGCAGAGGAGCTGTAGTTGCGTTGGGTTAACGTCAAACCTGCCTATGCCTGTCGGAGCCTGAGATGTAATAAAAAAAATGGGTTGGCACTTACTCAGCTGCTGCTACTCAATGTATTCTCATGTTGACTGCAATGGAAAAATCGTAAATGCATGAAGAACTAGGTGGGGGAAAAGAAATTAATCACCCAAATATGAATATTGTGCTTTGTTATTTAGTTTAACTATGTCTCTAATGTGCAATAGAGTCTAATTACACTTAATTTCAGCCAAGATAATTTCTGCACCATGCTTTGTTATTTGGATATTCTCAGAGAGCAATGTCTCAATCGACTGGCCAGAGTTGCTTTAACACTTTGAGAAAAATTGGAATCAAACACCAACAGGCTATTTGAAACAAGAAAAAAGAGGAAAAAATCTCTACTTTTTACCAAAAAAAGTAACAAACATGGAAAATGTCTAATCTACTGCTTCTCAAAACACCCGGTTACATCAGAACCAATTTTAATATCCTGTAAAAAAAACCCTCTTGGTATGACGCACGTACAGCTGTCTAATATTGCTGCTGAAAATGCCCCCGTGTTAAATAAGATTTTATGCAGTAAAATTTTGCAAGGTGATAAAACCAAAAAAACCCCACAATACAATGAATATACACATCTGCATTTATTTATTTTTTTAACAAGCCATTTGGAGATGGATTTCATTTATGTTTAGAATTGTTTAGAGGTGTTATCTTTTTTTTAAAAAAAGTCCCAGTTCCAGTATATTAGGGTTTTCCAGTCAAAAGATTAAAAGAGCTGACACACAAATAACACGCATGCACACCCAGAGCAATTTCCAGAAATGCGAGAGCATTTGATTCTTCAAGGATACTACAGTTGGCTTTTAGTTACATAAAAAGTGTTAGTGTTTGCAATCAGCAGCTCTGGAAAATGGACTCATGCATACAAAAATGCATTAAAACAACATTAAGGTTTTGGCAACAACCAACGTAAGTCAGAAAAATAAGCTTCAGGCTGAACTTGCAGCCTTAACTCCTTCCACAGTCACATTCAGCCCATCCTGGGGCTCCCAGGGGTTAGAGCAGAGACACCAAGAGGTACAGCCAGGGGAGAAGAAAAGAGGGGATTGTGCGTTGCTTGTATGACCCAGCTCCCAGGGTACTAACTCCTCTAACGGAGTCACACCTCTTAGAATAAAGAGTCTCAAAATTGTGAGTAGTTTTGTACATCCTTGCCCAGCACCTTGAGCCCCTCCCCTCTGAAGAACTTCCCAAAGTTCACCTCCATCTCTGGGTGATCAGTTTTTATCTTCTGAATCCCTTTCAGCATTCCCATAAGCCCCATGAATTTGTCTTCTTCTGAAGCCCACACATAGATGAACTAATTGGCTATTTTTGCTTTCTTTCTACAAACCACTTTCCAAGATTCAAAATAGGTTCCCCCTGCAGTATAGGGACAGTGGTGCAGCACAAGAAGAAAAGGGCCAGACAAAGCAGGCAACACGTAAGTATCGATGGGGATGTGACTGCTTTAATTCCTTCTTCCAGTGAAACAACTGCCAGGAACCATTACTGGAACCATTACAAAGTAGTTACTTGTTTTAAAAAAGAAATTAAGGACCATATCAGAACTACTGGCTATTTCTGCCTCCAAATAAACACCTAGAGATCATTTGTTTAATTCTAAATCATTCATTATATTAATAAGCAAATGCACTATTGACCAGATACCAAATGTAATTCTTTTCCCTGAAAAGAAACACCAAGAAAGTTCATCATCATTAAGAATAAAAGGAGCTTCTATTGGACTTTCCATTTCTATTTCATCATTTCATTAACCATTGCTAACATCTGATCAATGAGATCAAAATTGGAAGAAGTCAGGANCCAATTTTGCCTTTATTTTTGATTCCTTATTGCATTTCTGTACCAATCAACACACAGATAACAGAGATCGCTACTCTCTTTGGTGTGGGAAATGCAATCCAAACTCTCTCTCATCCCTGATTTCGTTAATGGCCTCTGCACCCCCTGCGATCTCCAGACTTCTGCCAGCCAAACATTCAGTGAATATCTGTATCTATACATCTCCATACCAGCACCAGATATACATGGAATTGAGACAGATCTTCTTTAAAAAGCTATTACTGATTTGAGCAAAAATTTGCAAAGAATGCAAGAAAACAGGAGGAAATGTTACCAGGTATGGAGAGAAAGAATTCTTTGCTATCTCTAAAATGAGGAGGTTCGACCAAAAAATGACTCTGCCAGCATCTCATTCCCTGTGTGTAAGATGGGACAGTCACCACTAAGCAACTCCTTCCCTCCCTGTTTAGCTTGCCCTTTTCCATTTTCCATTTTCTTCTTTCTGGGGACACTGAGTCTGGGGGTCCTTTCCTGAAAAAATCCAGAGGAACTTTGTGTTTCATTTGAAGCTACTTCTCCCCATGGTCTTTGCTCACTCAACCAAGGAGGAAGCAAGCTATGGAAAACCATCACACTTTGGCTGTTTTCTGGCTTACTTGATTCTTGATAAGAATGTCTGCCAAAGAAAGTAGCTGCTCAGGGATTCAGGAAGAATCCAGATGGAAGAGATACTGAAACAGCAAGATGGGAAGACTTTTTCAAGGAAGAAGTTGACCTTCCAAAGAACTGGGTTTTATGTGTTCCCCAGCCCCTTGTTCCACAGAGTCAAAATAAACATTTCAGACAAACAACTCTACAGTAAAAAAAAAAAAAGGGGGGGGGGAATTAAAGGAAATGAAAAAACCTGCTTTGGAGGAGGAGGATGGTCTACCCTCTGGGTATGCTAAAATCCTCTCAGCAAGTACTAGAGAAGGCAGAAATTCCTATATTAGGAAACAACTTTGTCTTTTTGTCAGACCTACAAATACACATAGAGAGCATGTTCCAAATAACGTGCAAAATTATAGCATTTAAAAACAAAGCAAAGTCACTGGGGCATAAAGGAGGCTTGGAGGTGTGTAATTATAGGAGATTGCTTTTAAAGGCTCCCTGGTATATCCTAAAATGTGTTGGTTTGCTGCTCAACACAGAGCAGAAAGCACTTCAGAAATCATAGAATCACAGAACGGTTCAGGATGGATGGAGCAGCCACAACCTCTCTGGGCAAGATGTTCCAGTGCTTCAGCACCCTCACAGAGAGGAATTGTCACTGTCCTTGGCCAGGAGCAGCAAGAGAAAGAAGGTGGCTGCTCTCCCACCTTTTCCTCCCCTGGAGTCAGTTCCTTTCCTTGTTTCTCTACATTTTCTGTTGGTGTTTTTCTCCTTCATGCTACAGCAGAGGCAGCGAATATCGATAAGGCAATAGCTGGTCAAGGCAGCTTTTCAGATAATTTCTCATTAACTCAATACCCAAATTGTCCCTTTCACCAAAAAGAACAATTCTGGATGCCCAGATTAGCGGGTTATTTGGGTAGTCACTGAAAAAGTCTGAGGAGCCCTGATTTCTCTCTCTGCAAGTTACTTGCAGTCATTACTGTGAGGGTGCTCATGTCTAATAGGCAGCCAAGACTGAAGCAGGAGCACACAAAAAAAACTCACAAAAGGTAAATTCCAGTAAAAGCATTATTACAAAATCTAGTCAAGCATTGTAAATAGAACTGCCATATTATTATTGAGAAAAGGTGTACTGCCCATGCAAACTACATATTTGATTAGGATCTGAACTCTTTGCTGAACCATGAATCTGAAATAATTTAGGTGATACATATAAATTTAATTTCTTTGTTCAACATTCCATATCTGAAATGATGCACTGCAAACACACAGCTCTCACTGAAGTCTGCAAAATGAGTCTTCTTATAACTCACCTACACTGGCTGAAAATAATCTGAAATAATCTTAAAGGAAAAGGAATAAACCTATTTTAAAAACAGCTGAGTCCTTTAGATCGTATACCATAACCAATTTATGGAGATAAATGGAATTCAATATTAAAGAAATACTGAGGGACTTCTTTTCCCCCCTCTTGTGGAAAATTTAAATGCAAAAAAAGAGAGAGAAAAAAAATAAAGAAGTGGCATGAAAAACATGAGGAACACTTGGCCGTTGTTTCTACTGCAGGGTCTGTGCAAGTGCTGCACCTTGATTTCCCCAGCCCCAGCAACAGAAGAGCTGAGTGTGGAAATGACTCGTTCAGTCTCTATAATGGAGATACAGCAGCTATTGGACATCTTTATATCTCATTCATTAAATGAATCCAGTGTCTACTGCTAGGGTAGCCATCAACAAAGACAGACGAGGAAATAAAAAAGGGGGAAGAGCAAGAAGGGGAATACAAATGAATATTATAGACTACTATATGGGCCTTATTACTAAAAATGAATACAAAATACTTTAAAAAAATACATTAAGCAGGTATTGGCTTACTATGAGGTCAATATTGTGATTCATTTAACTGCAAGGACAATAAATCTTGATATTGACTGAAAACAGAAGTCAATATGCAGACTGTTGTATGCATACCATTATAAAAATAAGGTGGGGGGTAACCGTAATGGACACTTTCAGAAGAAAATCATAAGAAAATAATTTTTCTTCTGTCTTTTAAATTCACCACCTCAGACCACTGTAATGGAATTCTTGGCTCTAACTTTAATAGTATAAGGAGGCTTGTGGCCATCTCATCCCAGACATTTTGCAAAACTCCAACAGAACCAGCAGCTTTATGAGAGGGCCACAAAAAGCTGCAGAAGACAGAGACATTTAAACAGTTGATCTCCATAAGGGTCAGGACTACTTTCTCCAGGGATAAATTCCATGAGCAGAAATCAAATATAACCAAGTCTTTCATGCTAATATGGAAGAAAGGAGTGAGAGATTCTCTGTCCACATTCCTTCAGCTTAATGCGCTGAGCTGTAGGATTTCCCCTACCTCACCTCTAAAAACAGAGCAGTAGACACTGGAGCTTGTGGATTTCATGATAAACAATCTGCCCACATGGATATAGGTAACAGCTTTGTTCCTCTTTCTTCTGACACAAAAACTAGGCAAGTAATGAACAACTAACTCAGGAAAAACCAGCCATGGTCCCACATATGATGACAGCATCTTCTTCACAAGAAACAGCAACAGTAGCAATAAGGTTGGAATAATTTTTCTGCCACTTCTAGACAAAACTTCCAATGTTTTTCAGTATCTGAAAAAATTGTTTATTGAAGAAAAAACCCCAAAACTCTGCCATGTTTTCAAAACATCAGTTAAAAACCAAGTCTGTGACTGTAGACTTCTGATGTCCACGCTCCTAGGGCAGATCAACTCCCATCCTGGATTCTGCAAACACAGCCTGGCTCTGGCAGGAGACAAGCTAGAAACTAGGCAGGACAACCAAGGAGGTCTCACAGCACTTTGTAGCTTTGGAGTCAACAAAACTAGCTGCTTTTTTGCAAGAACATTTTTATGTCAGTAGACAGAGCAAGCATAGTGGGAATCTCCTAAAAATCAAAGAAAAACCTATGACATTACTTTAGACAGCCCTCCTCTTGTAAAAACACCGTTTTGTTTTAAGAATTAGTTTTCTATGATCACTGAAATGCTTCAACTCAAATTCCAGTTTTTGTGAGTTAGAGAAACAGCATGTGACATCCAGGCACCGAACACACGAACCTCTAGACTCTCAAGGCTAACAGCAAACCTTACTGACTGGGCAGTCAGCTCTGAGACAGAGCTTCGGCCAGCCAGTAACTAGGAAGGCTTTTTTTGACCTTACGGCCAGAACTGCTGAACCCTTACCACCAAACCCCCCTGGAAAAGGAATGGATCCAGGGAACTACAGGCCTGTCAGCCTGACCTCAGTGCTTGGCAAGCTTATGGATCAGATTATCCTGAGTACCATCAAGCAGCAGGTACAAGACAACCAGGGGATCAGGCCCAGCCAGCATGGATTTAGGAAAGGAAGGTCCTGCCTGACCAACTTAATCTTGCAGTACAACTGGGTGAGCCGCCAAGTGGATGGGGGGGAAGGCTGTGGATGTGGTCTACCTAGACTTCAGCGAAGCCTTTGACATAGTCTCCCACAGCATCCTCCTGGAAAAGCTGGCAGCCAATGGCTTGGATGGGTATACCCTCCACTGGGTTCAAAACTGGCTGGATGACCAGGCACTGAGAGTGACNGTTTAACAGGGCCAAGTGCAGGGTGCTACATTTTGGCCACAATAACCCCTTGCAGTTACATACTAGGGGATGAGTGGCTGGAGAGCAGCCTGGTAGAGAGGAACTCCAGAGCTGGGAGCACTGGTTGACAATCAGCTGAACGTGAGCCTGTCACAGCGCCAGGACTTCACGCACACTCTTTTTCAGAACAACATTCATCAGCACTAGTACGAGGGACGGGCTGCAGTGATCAATACCCACACTCTGAGCTGTAACAACCAAGAGCACTCCTGGGTCAATTGATCTCAGAGAGAAGCCAAGAAGCTCCACACTATTCAGCTGCACAAAACACAGAGGTTATGGAATCAGGGACTCTGCACAAGTAAGTGCCAGGTCACCACTAACCCATGTCCCTTGCAAAACACCTCCATGGTTTTTCAACTCCTCCAGGGATGAGTACTCCACCACTGCCTTGGGGAGCCCAGATCAGGGCTTCACAATCGTCTTGGGGACAAAATTGTTCTAAATGTACAAGCTAAACCCCCTTGTGTAATGTGTTGTTTCCTCTTGTCTCATCACTTGGGAGAAGAAACCAATCCCCAACCTCCTTTTCAGATCGTCACTGAAAATGCATACAGGATATGGAGGACGAACATGGCCACTCATAGCTTAAACAGGCACTGTGCAAACTTGGCTGGTTTTAGCCAGTCATAGGTCAGAGAGAGTTGGATGATCCCCTTCACTTAAAGGAAAAAAATCCCAAATCCCTAATATTGAACAAAAATTGAACATGCCACTGCTTTCTAAATTAGAAATGCTAAAATTTGTTCCATTGGAAAAATTTCAAGAGCCCTTATTCTGAGTAAGAATAAATCTGTGGGGTTTTTTATTTTTTAAAAGGTGTTAATCCTTGTAGTTGTGGTCCAAAAGACTCATGAAGACCCTCCTTGGTCTACTCTGATACTTCCTCTCCAAGGCCAGGACATGTCTGCAGTGAGGTAAGAGGCAGAGCAGCACCCCGTGCAACCAGCCAACTGTGCAGTCACCCTCATTAGGTGCCAGAAGCAGGTTAGTTATGGGAACACTGACTGCATGGCTGTTCCTCCTGCCCTGGTGTAAATCCACTTCTGTACCAACACCCCTTCCCAGAACAGCATCACAAGGTTATAGCAAGCCCAGGCAACCATGGAAAGCCAAAGGTGAGTTCAGAGCCTGCAGCAGAGCCCAGCTGTAAGCAGGTTATTTATAGGGAGGCACACACCCCCCTTCATTCACACCCATGTCCAGGCTGAGAGCTCTGGTCCTCTCCCTGAGTGAAGCCTCCCTTGTCACACCTCTATCTCACACCACAATGCTCCTTCCTCCTTCCCCTGGGACTCCCCAGGAGCCCAGACACTGCGCTGTGGATTGTTCACCCCCCAAACTGGGGGAGGTTTGAGTCTGTACACATACTTCACAGCTCAGGCCTGGGTCAGCATAAAACACTCTGCTTTTCTCTTCTTTTTTTCCTTTTTCTGAAAGATTCCTCCAGAGGTAGACAAGCAGGATGCATTTTTTTAACTCCAAGAAAAAATGAAAATTACAACTCTATCTACATAGCAAAGGAAACTTTACCCCTGAGTGCAGAACAAGAAGGCTGGAAGAAATGTAAGCAAACACAAAAGTTATAAGCAACCTCAGATGTGGGTACATCTCTGGTCTGACCCCACAATGTCATCCTTGCTTATTTCTTACTCTTTTCTATTTATTTTTTTGAATATTCAGATCATATCATGGGCAAGACAGACAAATAAATAGTTTCCATGAGTTCAGAATACACACAGCTCTCTGCTAGGGAGATCTATTGCACAGGCAACAATGAAGAGTTAAGTCCTGCAGAACTAGCAAGAACAGGGAGAATAAACTAATACCACACTATGATAACAAATGAAACAACTTCATTCATGTAAGAGGTCGGTGCTATTTCTTGTGCAACAGATTTACAGGAAAATCAGGACAATAATGATGGAAATTGGTGTAAAAATCTTCAACAGCCAAGTAAGTGCTCACACACATGCGCCAGCTTTTCTCCAGTCCTCAGTGATTCTGCCAGTTGTTTAGCCTCCCATAAAGAACACATGCATGCCTCCTGCATTCAAACATTTTATCAAACTGCTATATAAAAGCTAATTGATATTAAAACAGAAAAGTACTGTATATTCTTGATACAGACCAGATTCAAGTACAATCCTTCAAGACCCCAGGGAAAAATTATGAGTGGAAACACTGCACTCAACAACAAAAAAGAGAAACTATGGCATTTGGCATCTCTAAGTTTATTTCTAATGCCTTTCATAGGGAAAGTGGGTACAAATAATCGTCAGACATGTCGTTACTTTGTTTGCATTGCTGACTTTGGAACAGCAGTTAATCTTGAGTTAAGAGTGCCTTGCTTACAAGGATACCAAAGGGTTCCACACTCTCTACCTAAACAAGGGAATAGATGCAAACCTGGTGGTGTTTGTTCCTCATACCAGTTACCAGCATTAAAGAAGAAGGAGAAGGGAAAAAGAAAAAGAAAAAGAAAAAGAAAAAGAAAAAGAAAAAGAAAAAGAAAAAGAAAAAGAAAAAGAAAAAGAAAAAGAAAAAGAAAAAGAAAAAGAAAAAGAAAAAGAAAAAGAAAAAGAGACCTTTTGGTTTATCATTCCTGCTTTTTTTTTCCCTATTTTACCACATTTTCCCCCTACCTTTTTGCCCCTTATTTTTTCTCCTCCTTTTCCCCCTCCACATAATTATTTTTTTCCACAGATACCTCTAAAGACTTTAACGCTGAGCATCTACAGGCCTCGTCACTTGATGATTAATTTGCATGTTGATAGGCAGTCAGTGTAGCAGCTTTCAGATTAGGGACATTCCGCTGCACACTAAAAGGCACAAAGAACAAAAAGTGAATTTCAATCTTGCCCTTCTTTTCCAGTCAGTGCATTCCCAGCCCATGTCTATTGATGAGCAGTTGGAACAATACCAAAATGCAGTGTAAGATCAATCCTGCTGTTTACTTCGCTGAGCTGAAGGAACAAAGGACAGAAGAAAGGACTTAAACCCAGCTATAGTAAAAGAGTGGGGATGAAGGATGAAAAATGTGCCTGATGGGCAGTAGCACAGAGTAAACTCATTTAGAAAATAGGCAGCTCCAGCTGAGATAAAACCAATGGTGATTTGTATTTTGTACTGTATCTTCAGGGGATAAAAGCACTTCTATCAGATACCATTGCAGCCAAACTTGAAATGCTGCAGTAAAATGCTGTGTTCCCTACTAGGGAGAGAATAAAAATTCCCATAATTGCAAAGGGGTGTTAAATATCTGATTGTTCATGCCTTTTTCCTCCCATGGTGAGGGAACTAAACCCGGTCCTCTTTTTAACTTCACAGGACCTGCCTAATAGAATATTCAGCTGGATGCTTTTGTACCAAATGCAGCATGACACCGTGTTTTACTTTGATAAATACTGATAATTGTAATTTGGGGGATTATAAGGCTTTAAGCCCTTTTTTTTTTTAGAAGGATGCAACTTCATTCCCTGAACGTGCGGGAAGAGGTGAAGAGAGAGGAAAAAGTTCTCGTTCAAATGCAAAATATCTTAACAAACTGTAACTAATGGGAAGGAGAAAATAAAATGCTCCCTCCTATCACTAAACAAAAATAATCCTAAATCAAAAATCTATTTATTCTTCTGGAAAAGCAAGAATATCTGACACAATGAAGTACCACCACCTCGGACAAGGACAGCATGGCACACAATTATAGAGATGGTGAAAATGAACAGCAGGAGAATTGATGGAATCCTTGTTGGCATTCAAAGTTCAGTGGAGGTTGTTTACTGATAACCCTTTACAGGGTTTATTAACTGTTTGGTTCAAAGAAATTTACTGTACAGACACCAGTATTTGCTGATAGAGAAATGTTGGCTCCTTGATCACACTGATGAACATGCATTCTTCCAGCAATGATAAAACTTGAATTTATGTGGGTTTTCTTCTATGATGTTTCAAAAGAGTGTGACTGTCACCAAGCAGCAGATAAACAAAGCTCCTGTTTACAGGAGTGAGCACTTAGAGACAATTATTAATTGACATGCCTAGACACCAGCATGCCAGTGTGAACATCGTCTCCACAAATAGGAGGCTGTTGTTTACATATCATATATATAT
>VZRI01002373.1:0-110603 GCA_013397515.1 Upupa epops | reverse complement strand
TATATATATATATATATATAGGAAGGCTATTGTTTAAGGGAATCAGAGGCAGTGATGGAAGACAGCAGGTAGAAACCAACCTGAGGGACTTGCCCAGAAAGGCCTCCATCATACATCCAAACACAGCTGAGCTGGCAAAGCAGGAAGGATGATGAAAGGGCTGAGGTTAAGTACAAACATCTCTACTGCTGACTCAACAGCTGAGATATTTATGTGGGTTGATGAACGACCAAAACATTTTCTCCATGTCACCTCACTTTCCAACTCTCCTGTTTACTCTGAAGTGACCAGATGTGTCTCTCTTTGGTCCCTGGACACAATAGTTAAGAAACTTGGGCCCTGTTTCTGCACCTCTCTGTTTTCAGTCCTATTCAGCAGAAGATATGAAACCACAATTAAAAGCCAATGTATTAGAATTAGAGAAGAGGGACACTCTGTCTTGTGTTTATATAGTTTCTATCAGCCCTTTCCCATTCTAGAAATTTACATCTTCCTTTTTACTAAAATATTTCCCCTACACGTGCTCCCCTACAAGTCCCGCAGCACATCAGGAATTTGTCCAGCTTATCAACAACACATCCATCTTTCCCCAGTGAGAGAGAATAGTGCTGTGTATGGACCAGTTCCCAGCAGGAGAAAGGGGATTTTGTCTACTTATGGTGACTTTCTCCAAGTACAGATCTATTTCTGCTTAGTTCTGTGTGTCATATTCCTTCTTCTTACATAACAAATAGCATAATCAGAGAAACTGCTGTTACTTTTAACTCTCTTCAGAACATTCACACCAGCACATCCATCTCCAGTTAGAAAGAGTCCTCTATTTTTATCCAGAACCATAAACATTTGGTACACTGATGGATATTCAATTTTTAACCACGTTCCTGCAAGCCTGAAACTTCATGTTGCTTCAGGGACAGCACAAGCCAGTTTATAACCCTCTAGAAACAAGCAGGCTCTGCTTGTTTCACCCTTACTATGATGGTAGGAAGTCTAAAATAAGGCAGCATTGTTCTAAGCAATTCTGTGTCCATAACCAGTGCAAGAAGGAACTGCCTATAAACTGCAGGAATCTTCTTTACTTCCAGATGCAATTGCATTTACAACAGATAAACGTCCGAAGTCTTTGAAATCTTAAGTCCCTGGTGTCATTTTTTACATGTGAAACTGCACACCATGCATCTGTAATACACAAATAATTCATAGGGAGTCTAGTGGGACCAAACACACCACCTTCTTCTAGGTTTGGGGATGTGGGGAGTTCATCACTGGCCCTCTGATGAAATCCCTGACAGCTATCCTGATTTTCTACAGAGCTGCAAGTGAAAAAACCCAACTCAGTCATATGCCTTTCCCTTATAACTAAATAGTATTGGCTGGAGAAGCTCAGGTCCATACATGCACACACAACACAACTGCTTTTCAAGATGAGAGGAAGGTTCCTCACCTTTGGAAGTAACCTGCTCACCTTCATAGCAGCATCCTGAAGATTCACAACTCAAAGGGAACAAGTCAAGTTTTCAAAGCTGCTATTCATTTTAGGTTCCCCAACTCCTCAACTGGAATCCTCATGTTGAAGAATTTGAATCTGTTTTGTTTTGAAGGAAATTATCCTTTTCAACACAGGGTGAAGGAACAAATGAGAACAGTCTTGAAAGTAATGAGTGTTGCAAAGGGAATCGTGTCACGTGAAACAGGAGCATGGGGACCCACCAGCCAGTGCTCATAACCATAGAATGGCCCAGATTGGAAGGGACCTCCAAAGGTCATGTAGTCCAATCCCCCTGCAGCGAGCAGGGACATCCTCAACTAGATTAGGTTTCTCAGAGACTTGTTGAGCCTCATCTTGAATATCTCCAGGGATGGGGCTTCAACTACCATCCTGGGCCACCTGTTAAAATGTTCAAACACCCTCCTGCTAGATAAATTCTTCCTAACATCCAACTTAAATCTACCCTTCTCTGCCTTGGACAAGCTGTCTAACCTCCACCCCAAGTTCACACCTAAGCAGGCACAAGTAATCTTTGCTCTATGTGCTGTGAAAACAGGAGAGCAGCAAACAAAATAGAGAAACATTCCTTCAGCCTCCCAAGAGACTTCTGGAAATCTCACAATAGTATTTAATTCCTTAATTACTAATTACTTATACCCTAATTACTTGAATCCCACAAGCAAGATCTTTTTGTGTGGCTGACATGCATTTTTTAGAGATTATCCAGCATTTGTCAATTCACAAATGTATATTCCCTGAACAATTTTCTGCAGAAAAATAAATACATAAAGAAATAAATAAAAGGCAGCCAACCAGACTCTGAACTTGCACTGATGTCCTCATAGTTTCTTTGTCATCCTCAGTTCACCCTTTTAAATTAATTGCAAACATGACAATGCAAAGACAGAAAGTAGAGTCGAGTCTCCTTTTGAGGCTGGGTGTGCTGGTATCTCTATTTTGAAGAAGGCAAAAGCCTCCAGATCTTTGCAGACATGCTAATATTGCAGAAATTGGCTCATGGTAAGAAGTCAGGAACACAAGATCCAGGTTAGGTGGCTTATCTTGGCCCCTGAACCACCAGCTATGCTTCTCCCTAAATCAAGTGCAGTAAGGAACAGTTACTGGGGACATTTCTCCAGGAGCTTCTCCATGCATCTTGCTGATGCCAACAACCGAGTAAGAAAGTCTAGAACATAGAGTTGTTGATCTGTCACCCAGTGACTCACTAAACAAGGTATCTATGGAGATGCACAATGAAATTCTACCTTTAGGGCCCAACTCTAGATTTTCTGGAATTTTCTTGACATTTCAACTGGCTTGGACCAAAATCTATTCGTTCCTGAAGATTTATATTGACATTATCCTACCAGTGCCTTCCAGAAACAGCTCGAGCCATGAAGAACAGAGCCAGGGCATCCTACTCAGAAGCACTTTGCAGGTAAAATCTTGTCTAAGCTTCTTATCAGTGACTCCAGTTCTTCAAGACAAAGCAGTAGACGTATAGACAGCAGACAAACTGAACACAGAATTGTCTAGGTTGGAAAAGACTTTTAAGATCACAGAGTCAAACCATTAACCCAACTGTAACACATACATTTTTGTATCAAAAGACACACCATAAGAGAAAGTGTCTAAGACAAAGAAAGGGGATTTAAGAAGAGGGGAGGTCTAGGAGCAGTTTCAAAGGTAAGTTTCTCTATGTCTAAAAAAAATGTTTCACTACTCAGGCTCTGACAAAGCACCAACTCCACTGGCTCTGTGAGGTAATTACAAACCTTTCCAAAAGGGATGCTGGAGCACACCATATGACAGACAGAACATGAGCTAAGGGGCCAGGAATGGGAACGGCAAGTAACAGCAGGTCAGAGTGCGAGGCTTGGACCTCTGCTTTTAAGGGGTTTACCATGTAAGTAAAATAAATAAATAACTGAAAGAAACCTGAAATCCAGGCCTGACTTTTATCAGGGACTGGGGTCAAGGCTGTGAATGACGGCTCTAAAAGGCTGGACTCCATCAGCACTTGAACTGCTGACATCTGCGGGACTTGAAGATGACGGCAGTAGACCCTGGGCTGATACATTACAGCAACACAGCTCTGACCTGCATGGATTATCATTTCCAGAGCTTTTCTTAGGGACCAGTTGCCTTTCCCATGACAAAATTTAAATTATTCAAAGCTCCAAATGTGGTCCATGAGCCCTCTCCATGCTCTACACCTCAGCAAATCACTTGAACGAGCAGCAGCAAATTTCAGAGTTAAAACAAATGCAGTGGGTCAGACCCCAACAGCTACTATTGCCAGCAGACTCAGACATCCATTAGGTTTAGGTGACATCCTTAGTGTCCTGCAGCTATAAAGGCTGGTGAGTTTTTTATACACACATTCCAACACCATCATCTAATGCTACTCTGATTCCCACTTCCAGATACCCCTTCTCTCATTTTCTCAGCTTTCATTAATTACTACTTACAGTATGTCTGCTGTGTAGGAATCAAATGTTATATTGAATTAAATACATCAGTGGTGTGTCTGGCTCCACAAGTTCAAATGTCCAAACATCTTGCCACGCTCCTGAAAAAAACTAAAGATGAAACTTGTCTCTAATTAACAGCCCTTATCCTCTTCCCAGCAATTGGTTCAGAACCTCAACAGACAAAAAGGATTTTGTCCCAAAGCTACAAGAGGTCCCAGTTCTGCATTTTTCATCAGGGTTAAAAATTAAAGAAATCACAAAGCCGAGGTCATCAGTTGAGGATGTCCAGGAGGATCAGCCCAGGTGTCTAAGAAGGAGAGGCACAGGCAAGTCTGCTCAGATTCAGTTATACAGGCAGTAGCACTGGGAAAACCAAAATAATCTCCTGAACATCCTGCACTTATTTTCCACACATTTTCCTGTAGAGAACTGGTGAAAAACGGCTAAAGCACAGAAAATGGCTACATTCATTTTCTTCAAAGAACGCAGCATTCCACCTCAGACTGAAAGCAAAAAGGCTTTTGCCTCAATGAGCCCACTCAGGTGTGGAAAGTTCCACATTAAGCTTCCCTATCCTCAAAAACCAAAATGATATATGTGTGGCTACTGTGATAGCAAATTTACACCAAACTATTCTTCCACCTTGTAATGAGAGCAGCTAGGGCCAAGGAGAGATGATTAGCAGTAAGTTGTGGGGCTTTTTTTAAATAAAAAGAGAGAGAGAAAAAATAAAGCAGGGAGCAGGGAAGAATGGATGTCTGAGCTCTTCCCCTTTTGTACTTGGGGTCACCAGCTTAATTTTCTCTTATATTTGAGTTGTTTTTAATTTCCAGGAAGTCTTCTCAGATATCTTGTAACTTCGCCAAATTATCATTAAGGCAATATTTTATCCCCTCATAAAAATGCTCCAGTCTCTCCCCCATGCCACACATGCTGCAGTAATGGATCTTCAATCAGGGAGGATGGGAATTTGTTTATTAAATGACTTAACTACTTTATCCATCTCAGAACGAAAGAAAAGCTTCAAGGAGGAAGAAAAAAAAAAGAAAAATCCCTTTAGTGCTGCCCTTCCCAAACAGAATAGTTCTATTCCTGTAGCTCTGTTTGAAACATCAGCACTGCATATCAACATTATGACTGCTCCTCACTTCACACAGCTGACCACAAATGAAGTTTCCCAAGAAAAATGGCTCTTAAACTTCCACCTGTGAGGCACTTATGAATGTGGGATCTAAAGAGAAGCCTCACAAATTCATCATTAGTCATGGTCTCCTGAAGTCCTGCGGGGAGGAAGCCAAAAAACCCAACAGCAGAGTGAAGTACAAACGCTCCTCTGTGAATTGTAATGACACGAGAGAGGGAAGAGACACTCAGGCTGTTAACAAGTATGAGCCTGGCCCAATATGGATGTTCAGTGGACTTCCCCTTTATTAAATCTGCATTCCCAGAGCAGACAGATTTTGCTCCTGTTGTTGCTACTTTAAAAAAAACCCACAACAGTAAATAAGCCCAAATGTGGCCCAGTGGAATAGCTGCACCATTTAGTACATACAGCCACTTGGTGAGATCCCTTGTCATCACAGAAAAGACTAGCAGAGAGCACAATTCCAGGTAAACGATGTATAGGAAACTCCAGGAACTCATCCAGACCATCATTAACCTCATTCTGAGGCAGCCCCAGAGGCAGTTCTTTAACCACCAGCATAGCCAGCTGTCAAGTGTCAAACCAGTGACGTATTAGTTAGCAGGGGAGCAATCTAAAAAGCCAGCCGTAGATCCAAATGCCTAAAAGATATTCTCAACTGTGGTAATTATGTCCTGCAGCTGCCAAGAACGCCCTCAGAGAGTTCGCAGATATTGGTAGTACTGGTGAGTTGGAGCAGATAGGTGCCGGAGCCTCATCAGGCTCCCTCAGACTTCCAAAAGAGATATTTTGAGCTGCTTGCAAAATCCAGCATGATAATTGCCATGTTACTTAAAAAACAACAGCCTGCTTATCTTTTTAAACATGTGCGACCAAGGATCTTCACTACTTAATACATATTAAGTTTTAAACACGGTGTAGGGCGTGACACGGCAACAGAGTTTCAGAGAAGGATCCACAGAGATGCCAGAAAATGAGGGATCATTTCCCAGAAGTTGGGCAGTGCACTGTGGATGCAGATCACACAGAAAGCAACATCAGCTTTTGAAAATTCTCATGTTTCTCCTGGGCACTGAAGCAACAGCCTGTGTGTAGTCTCCTGCTAAGTGTCCAAAGGGATTTACTAACCAGTCTGACATCAGCAGGTGTTTCATGTCCGTCTTGCAACAGAAAAAGTGCTTGTGAATGATGCTTGGCAGCTAATAGGCGACGGAGCAAACTCAGGCTTATTTCAGCGATAAGCAGCTCGCTAACATGGCTGATAATGTCTGCCAACGGTGACAGGACAAGTGTCTGCTACCTCTGAGCAGTTTTCAAGGACAAGAGATCAAAATAACTGGGGTAAAAGGAGTCACCCCACAGAGTAGCCTCAAGAAAACTAAATCCCAAAGTCCAGCGACTGCCCACAAAAAGCAATTTTGTCAACTTTCAAACACAATTGCAAAGCTTTTAATGTCTTATTATCCTTTCAGTGGGGAAAATTGTCTGTAATAATGTTTTTTCTGTGGTATCAAAATGCTGATTTTACTAATCTAAAACTGTTTTGGTTCCACTTTTCATTGTAATAACTAACTCACAACATTTCATGTTTTGGCAAAAAGTCTCCTTTCAAACATGTAACTGTGTTTTCATTCACACACAGAACATAAATTATAATTTCAGACAAGTGGATTTTATTTACAATGAGCTCTAAGTTGCAGCATTTCTTACCACAAACCAAACTGTCCCAACTCCTCACATCAGAGGAGCCAGGATGATGTTAGGTATAACAGTGCCTATTATCTCAAAGCTAGCTGTGATTTTCCTTAAAAACCAAAAGCTAACCAGAAAAAAACAACAGAGAGGAATCAAATGAAGGCAGATCTCAGATAAACCACAAGAACATCCTGAAATATTAGGAAAGAAAGGAAGGTGCAGATTACAACTTCTGAGGAATGCCCTAGTAAGGATAAAGTCTGTTCTATGCTTTCTGGAGACATGATATCAAAATTAAGGTCCTAATGACATCGGTTTAATTCACATGTTGGAAGAAAACTTAAAAACATGCACAAAGAATTTCAAAACACAGACAATTAGAGGCTTATAGGATCATTTAGGTTGGAAAAGATCTACAAGATCATCAAGTCCAACCATTACTCCCAACTGTCCCAAGGCCACTGCTAAACCTTGTCCCTAAGCTCCAGACCTCCACAACTTTGAAACGTGTCCAGGGATGCCGATACACTCCCCTTTCTGGGTAGCCTGTTCCAAGGCCTGATACCCCTTTCCATGTTAGTTTTTCCTAGCCTGGACTTCCCCAGCACATTTTAAGTATATAGTACAGAACATGAAAGAAATAAGAAAACCCCAACAGCAATTTCAAAACCGATCAACACAATTTCAAAACAGATCTTCTCCAGCTTGTCAGTGTGACTGCTCCAAATAACTACTGCAAGAGTGAAAGTATTTACAAACCTGCAGATAGTCGCAAAATGTGGAATAGCACCAGAGGTCAACCAGCAATATTTAACTGAAAGTAAATAATTAAATGAGATTACAGCTAATGGTGAAAAATAGATTTTTCACAATAGGCTGTGAGGAGGTTTGTTTTGCACAGTGAAAACAGTTGATAATATTTATCTGCTTCAAAATTCTGAACACTTTTGTTAGGTTGAAGAGACCAGCTAATGCTCACATAATGGTTTCGACTACATGAGTGTCCAAAAGGTTCAAACGCTTCTTGTTAATATTATTGGCAAAGACATGGTCATGCTTTCAAGTTCACCCAGGTGACATCAGATTTTCAATGCCTGTATTCAAAAGTGACTTTAGAGCTCTTTAGCCTATCTAAACTAAAACTGAGGCTTTTACATCATTTTTGTTCAGATTTCCACTGTCCAGCTGTCATCACATTGGGTAGATAAGCACAATTCTTGAATCTACTGTGAAGGGAAAGTGTATTTTATTTAAATGCAGAAACTATCTCCCATTCCAATCGTGAAGAGGTCCCTAGAGAAGAACACATGGTTCTGGCTTTTCCTTTCACAAGCTTAAAATCTTGAAGGTGACAACATAGTTAAAAATAAATAAATTAATTTAAATTTTAACTATTTCATTGCTGAATATGTTAGAAGAAATATCCTGCTACCATAAACCTCATGCTTCCTGCTCATGTAGGCAGGACCTCATTAGTTATCCCATTTAACCTTTGAAGACTTCACAGTCTCCTTCAACAATTGCTGAACAACAGTTGCACTCCAAGGGTGAAAAAGGATAGTGCTACCTTGAGAAAAAGAATCAGCCCACACACTAAGACAGCACAAAACGAAAAATTCAAGAACGAACAGATTCCGGTCCGATTTTCTAACCAGAATTAGTTTCCAAGGCAGGTTCATTTCCTTGGAAATGCATCTTTTGCAAGATCTCTTCTAATATTTTTTAAACCAAATTCTGCAGTTAGGAAAATCTAAGTCCTCAGTAGTTCTCTGATTACTCTCAGGTTCATGGAATCTCTTCACATAAAAATGAGAAAGGTTACAGAGCAAGGATTTTTCTTTGTCCACAAGAACATAATCTGGGGATAATACAAAAGTAACTTGGTTAGCTTAAATCTTTTAAGATTTAAAGACTAAGAAGCTGTTGTGATTAAGCATGATAGACAGCTAAGCAGCTTAACTAAAGGACTACAGCAACTCCTGCAACTGTCTCAGCAACCCCTACCCCAACTTGTATTTATCACGAAGGTGAACTATTCTACAAAACATGCCTCAATTTCCTCTTCCCAAATTCCAGGCATCTCTCCTTGGCTCTCCAGCACTTCACCAGACTCTAACTGAATGCATAACTTTGGCATCTACAACAATCTTCCCTTTCGCTGCACTTGTCCATCCCCATCAGAAACTACTGGTTTCTCATAACTTTTTCTGAAGTTATTCATTCAGTGAATATGCCAGAAAGTCATCAGCCAAAACCCTTTTCCTTCTCACCCATTCCTTAGCCATGGCTTCTAATATCAAATATATCCTATGGAACATGGTGATACCTGTTCTGATGGAGTATATTTGGCAGTGGTTACACTAAAAATTTCTCTTCTCACTTACAGTTCCCTTTGCCAAATGCTACTAAAATTCAAGATTAGTCTTCCCAAATTGGATCTGTCTCTATTTCTTCAAGGATTCCATTTTCCAAGAAAAGCTGAACTATCTGTTGAATCAGTTTTTGCATCTGGTGCTCCCTACAAAAGCAACCGAGGTTCTGAATGGAAATCTCTGAAAGCTTTCTTCAAACCCCACATTCCAGCCCCAGCTCTGATGCAGTGTTGCTATATATCAAGCTGCAGCTTCTCCAGAGCTCATTTATCTACCCTTTCTTCCCAAAGAGATGGAATAATTTCCTTAAGCGCTTGCTGAGATGGTACAAAGCAGTATTCACCTTGAGACTGAAGCAGGTGACACCATGTAGGGGAAAAGGAACATGACAGAGGCCATTGCTACTCAAAGACAGAAAAGGTCTCAGGGTACACAACACAATGAGAAACTTTTTTTTTAGCTCCTTCGCCACTGATGTTTATTGATTTGTCCAGTTCATAGGGAGCATCCCTTAACGTCCTGCTTTCAAGTTTCTGCTTTGTTGCATGGGTACAGAAAAGAATATTGCAAATTGATCTTTCCTGCTTGTCTTTGTTGGGGACCAGCTCCTATTACGGGAGCTCCTCTGGCCTGTCAGCTTCTGCTTGCTTTGCGGGTGTCTAATCAGCATGGCTAAACAACAACAGCTGAGCTGATTAATTTCCAGCCTTGGCTGCTGAGCCTGTTGACACCCTCCCTGTTTGATGATCTATGCAAGAGAGGACCATTTTTGATTGCTTGACCCTTGCCCTTAAACCTTGAGCTGTGGGCTCTACCACCTGTCCAAGTTAACAGCACGCACAGTACAGTTATTTTCCTGTTAAAAGGAAACCCTGACAATGGACTTGCATTCTCATCATACATTGGGCCTGATTTTCTGCTCAGCGCGGAACTCTTGCAGCTCCCACAGATGTTGAGTCATTTTGGGGTGCCTTGTAGCTTCAAGCCTGGAATAAAAGTGTAAACAAAAGATACCTTACTCCATCACTGGATGCTAATTTATGAGCTATATCCAGGAAGTAAAATAAAGATGGGGGGAAAAAAAACCCACACAAAACATCTTCATGCCTTAATCATTCACCTGATGTGAGTTTAGCTAAGCACCAATAGTAGCATGCCTGCTGCTTATTTCAGATTCCAGGAAGGACCCAGTATTTGCTGTTAAGACTGTAGGAGTCACAATATTCTTCTTTGCACAGAGAAGACAAGTGTTTATTTTAAAACATTGTCTTGGATTCCCAAGGATGTTTGGAATGAAGGAGAGGACAGAAATTGCAAAACATATAGTAGGTTAGCTTGATTTTCTTCCCCATGTATATATGTAGAATATTTCTGCATAAAACTATTGTATTTGCAGATATGAATAACTAGTCTATATCTTGTATAATGCAGATATACAGTTTAACTGTAGCAACTTATCCTGGCAGCCACATCTTCACAGCAGCCTGAAATAATATGCCTGGTGCAGCAAAGGTGCACCTGTGCATCAAGAAGCAAAGGTGGGGAAAAAAATTTATCTGTATTCATGAGTGCAAATTGGATAAAATTGACTGACTAGCGGTAGTCAGCTACAAACCTGTAATGTGAAATGCTCCTTTTGCTACCCTCAAATTCCACCTGTACTGCTTATCTGCAGGTAATGGCTCTCCCAGAGAGGATTTTAGGGTGGTGATGGCAGTGACCAGGTTGGATTGTGCCAATCCCCATACAGATCACGTGTTTGGGGTCTTCCAGGTGCTGCCTTCAGTTTCAGTGTGAATTAACTCCTTTGCAGGTGCTTTTGCAGAGGGTAATGGACACCAAGCAGACCTTCCATCCACAGAAGTAGATGCAGAGGACTGCTGACTCCTCATAGAAGTTCTCAGGAGCTGGGAAATTTCAGAAGACATTTCACATATCAAAGCCCCACAGAAAGTAAATGTGCCACGAAGACTTCATGGAGGATTAAAAACCAAAATCCTGGTTTATTAGTACCTATTTATTTATTATTACCTTTATCAAAGCAGTTTTTGACTTACCCTTAATTTTTCCTTATTTGCTAATACGGTTGTGTTTGGGTTTACCTGAAATAAATTGTTAAAGGAAGCTTCTGCTTCTCCACTTTCACATGCTCCTGTCTGAATTTTTCCCTCTTGATGACCAAAACAGGGAAGAGAATTCACACAAAGCTTTCACTCATGTTTCCGCCACTGCACGGATTTCTCAACACCTGTCAGATTTGCGTTAACTCTGGTCATGAATAATGGCCATAAATCTATGATCAAGACACCAGTTAGGTCAGGTTCCACCATTATGTCCAAATGCAGCATTTCCTGCTTGTGGGAGAAAGTTACTTCTTACACTCAAAATTTAATGTGATATAACCCCATTTCTCTCTCTCCTCAGTGAACAAGTATTTTATGATGAGATGTACATCTACCTTTGCATCTTCTGCAAATGCCTAGAACAAGTATCGAAAGTTTAAGAAGGAAATAACATTAAAAGACCAAGTCCAAATTTCTGTCCCTGGGCATTGCTACTCACAGGCTCCCTCCAACTAAGCAGTTCTCTTTCAATTGGGCCTTTTCAACCCTCTTTGGCCAGGTTACAGTTGTTCTAATTCCCTTTCACTTCACTTGAGGTGATTTCCCCCAGAACTGTAACACCGTGAGCTGTGATGGAACTTAGAAACAGCCCTACTGCATTCCTCTCTTTCAAAAAACAAGCTGAGAACCCAAGACAGGAAGTTAGTCTTGTGCAGAATCTTGAAAGGCCAAACTTGACTTGATTTCTCGTAAATTTTCAGTTTGCTCCGCAACCTTCTATTGCCACAGCATTGATGTCTACGCTGAACAGTGTTTCCCTCCAAATGCTTTCTTGATCTTCCTCTTGTTCGTGCTAACTTTTTGCACATGGCACAGCAGCTACTTCCTACAAGCCCTTTCCTTTTTTTCAGAGCTGGGTACAAGTTCCAGGTGTATTTTGAACCTTTTGGAGTCTTCTCAAAATTTGTTCCACCTTCTAGTCCCTGAGTTTTCCAGTTCATCTGACCTCTTAGATCTGCAAAAAGCAAAAATACCATCATTTAGGAAGCACGAAGCCAAAATCACAACACTGCCATCAAAACTACAGCCAACCCATAGCACTTACAAAACCTCTGGGATCACACTCCCCAACATTCTAATGGTAAGAGACACAAACTCAAACACAAGCAGATTTCAGAGATCTGGTTCAAGATTCCTATTTACCGTAACTCTTTATTTGAATTATCAACAGTTTCTCTTTCCCTATTCGCCCTCTATTATTACTGTATCGTACAATAACTGACATCAGAATGGCAATAGTCTGTCAAATTATCATACAATTGACATTAATCCTATTTACCAGTGTTTTTAATTGGAACATAATAAATAGGGAATTATATCGCTGTCAAAACCTAAAACTATGTTGTTTTTTTAAAAGTCAGTAGATACTTAAAATACAGTGTCTTAATGCAGCTTAATTACATCCTTACAAGATAATTTGAAGAGTGACCTATTTTCTTCTGTAGATTTACATAATACAACAAGCAATCAGCAGTGTCCTGGATACCTGAAACAAACATTTTAAAGATTAAAAACAATGGATGACACAGAGTTTGTTTTAATACCTTGATGAGTTTTAATCTGCAAATTATTCAGGGCAAAGAGCACTCTAATGATAACATTTCCAAGGAAAAGTTACTTTAAAGCAACGAAGGGAAAGTCAACAAAAAGTAGCAAAAGCGTGACAGACACTGCCCACAGTCCTATTTGTAACACCAAACTTAGGTTTTACGCACCTTGGGGAAACAAGTGCTCCAACACTTTCTTATATCCCCAACAAAAAAGGATTACAAGACTATATTCCATTCCATGAATTGAATTCCTTGGCAGAGCTCATAACACTCCTTTAACTGCTTCACTAGATAGGGTGTTATTCCCAAATAACACAGCAACTCACTGCCAAAGCCAATGTAACAAAGAGGGGGTTGAATCACCATCCCTGGATGTGTTTAAAAATCGTGCAGATCTGGAGCTTAGGAACATGGTTTAGCAGTAGCCTTAGGACAGTTGGAGTAATGGTTGGACTTTATGAGCCTGGAGGTCTTTTCCAAAATAAATGATTCTGTGCTTCCATTGGCCTGGATGGCACTTCATAGTATGATCGAGTGCAGTTCTGAGCAAAGATGGCCTTGGTTAACTACTGACTGCCATGGTCTTTCTTCACTATGAAGGTGGTGAGGTACTGAAACAGGTTGCCCAGGGAGATTTTGGCTGTCCATTCCTGGAAGCTTTCAAGGACAGGTTGGATGGGACTTTGGNTCACTATGAAGGTGGTGAGGTACTGAAACAGGTTGCCCAGGGAGATTTTGGCTGTCCATTCCTGGAAGCTTTCAAGGACAGGTTGGATGTGACTTTGGGTAACCTAATCTAGTTCCTGCCTATGGCAGGGGACTGGAACTAGACACTTAAAGGTGTGATACTTAAGGTCCCTTCCAACTCAAACCATTCTGTGATTCTGTCACTGAACACATCTGTGCAGGTTCCAGCACACTGTAATATATTGAATCCAGAACAAAACTACAAGTAATCCCCCCAAACTCTCACAATCACAGGCAGACAAGACAATACAACCATAATAGTTGTATGAGAGCTCGAAGAGACAAGCTGGTCTCCGTACCTGCAAACCCCCTTCCATGGAGATGAACCTGCAGCCCTCCCCTCTTTCACTGAGGTCTCAGATACAGAAAAGCAAGCACCAGCTTGCTCCTGTGCTTGGCAGGGGGTTGGAGTAAGGGCAACTCCTTCAAAGCTGCACTAAGTCTAAACACCTTTGAAGATGCCAGAAGAGGTGAGCTCTTAACCTTCTACCTGCCTTGGTGCCTGACCACAGGGGAGAAGAAAGAAAGGCATAAGGCCTGAAGAAAACCCTTGGACAAGACCCCGGAAGGCCTATTTGCCATTAATAGGCATGGCCGCACATAACCAGTGCCATGTTAACTTTGTCCCCACCAGGCTGGCAAAGATCCTGTATACTCTGCCACCGAGAGAGACTGAGAAAAGCCTCAAATAAGAGAGAGAAAGAGAGATCACATGTACTGATCTCCTAGGCCTTTGACANGCCACCACCACTCCCCCTTTCTCTTCTGGAAAGTGGGGTGTGAGAGTGTGTGTGTGTGCTCGTGTGTGTGGTGGTTGTTGTGGTTATGCGTGTTGTACACTCTCTTGTCCCAGAGCTCCCATGTAAGGCCAAATCTCAATGTGTTAGCTGTCTCCTATTTGTCTCAGAGTGTGTGTAAAGGCACTGTAATACAGTTTCTGTTTTACCTCTTTTACTTATTTGGGGATTTTTCCTTTTCTAATTGGTGATGGACTCAATAAACTCATGTCTTTCTAGCAAAGTTGCTTCACTGCCTGTTGAACTCTCCGTGAGAGCTGGTTGTTGTGCTAGAATTACAGGCACCAACCCAAGCCGATTTAGACCCTCTCCTAAACCATTACAATAGTACATCATGTAGAACTGTCTGTATTTTTCCCAGAAGATCTGCAGTCAGGCAAAGGTGCACACCAGAAGAGCAACATGCACTGCTGATCAAATAATTTGCATCCCACAAGTGAAATTCCTGCAACAGATTTACCACAGTTTTGACTTATCAGAGGAGTAAACTCATCTGGCCAAAACCTGGACTCTGCAGGGCTCCTGAAAGAAAAATAACAACACATGAAGGACATATTAGGCATCCTTCATGCATCAAAAAGGAATCGTCATGTTTCCCCTTGGTCTTTTCTAGAAAGAAAAATCCATAAAAACAAAAGAAGTGACACTGCTACTTAGGCTTTGAACTGATCACTGGACCACAGTCTATGTTCTGTCTAGATGCAGAAAATTACTTTCCAGACTGACAACTGATTAGTATACAAGCATGATTATATGCAAATCTCCAATTTCTATTGACTTAATTGTGATCTGATGTAACATGTATAATTAACACATGCATTTAAAATAAATGTATATTTAATTAGCATGCATATTTATAAAATGAATATTTATATTTAGCATATAATTTTGGGTGAATTTAGGTGGCACAAAATTGAGGGGTTATCATTACTGATGAGAGCTAGTCACAGCAAAACAGCTTTCACACACTTCAGGCTCTCCCAGAGGATTTCAGTCCCAATTTATCTCACCTCTGGCAGACCAGCCTTGGGTCTTCCTTGGCTTCCACTAAGCCAAGACCGGCAGTTGCACCACACAGATGTGACCTGGATGAACATATTTATTAAAGGCTAGAGGAATGGCGTCATTCAAAAATCATAGTTTGAACTGGAAGTCACAACTGTACAACAAGCTGAGCGCAAATGTATTTGAAGACAGTGGTCAGGAAGTTAAGCATCAGGCTGCCAAAAATGGTTACCTTTCAATTTACATTGAATTACTGGTACAAGCAGCTGCATGACTCCTGGAATTCAGGTAAGTTCATCCCTGCGAAAGCCTCCTCTGCAAAACAGAAACTGCAAAGTTTCCTTAAGTCCTTCAGGCAGGGTAGACATAGGAGGAATTACAGACAAATGTATAAACAGTCAGGACACTGATTTTAGAACAATGCGAAGACAAGCCGCCTTCAACACTCTGGAAACTGCAACAATCTACAACATCAAGTTGGAAATCCCTATTTGAAGAGTCCACCTAAGAAGCCCTGCTTCTTGCTCTCTCATGGACCACTTGGGTTTTTTAAGGTCATAGTAATTATCACCAAGGCACTCAATGACATGAGGGCAGGACAAAATATTTTTGTAAGACAAAAAGTTAATGATTACTTCTTTGCTAAAGAACTTCCTGGGTTCAAGCAATACTTTCTATGCTTAATACACAGCTCTCAATCTCTGTTGGCCCTGTGACTAATGGTTATATCAGGTGTTATTCTTTTCTTGAGGGAGAAATGCTGAACACGTGTTGCTTGGGACACTGCTGGGATGTGCTCAGTTGTGCTGGTAAGGAGCATCAAATAGAAACTAATGTGAAACCCATTCCAGGAATCCCACAGTATGTTAAAGCAGTGTCCTGAGGCAGGGCTAGTGGGAAATATGTGTTTCTTACCTACCAGAGCTACTGCTTGGAGAAAGAAAATTATTAAGTACCTGGCTTCCTTGGGAAAACTTCTCCAACTGAAGAGCCACCCATTTCTCTCCAGGGAGATGAGAAATACATCTTCCTCATTTTCCAGCAAAGGCAGAAATCCCAGCTCCTGTTCCAAGGGCATCCTGGCTTGTATCAGCAACAGAGTGGCCAGTAGGAGTGAAAAAGTGATTGTTACCCTGTACTGGGAACTGATGAGGCCACAACCTTGAGTACAGAATTCAGTTTTGGTTACCTCGGTACAAGAAAGACATTGAGGTGCTGGAGTGAGTCCAAAGAAGAGCAACAAGGTTGGGGAAGGGTCCGGAGAACCAATCTTGTGAGGGGCAGCTGAAGAAGCTGGGGTTGGTCAGTATGAAGAAAAGAAGGCTGAGGGGAGACTTTATTACTGTCAACAACTACCTGAAAGGAGGTTGTAGAGAGGTGAGGGTTGGTCTCTTCTATGTAAGAAGCAATAAGACAAAAGGAAATGGCCTCAAATTGCACCAGGGGACGTTCAGGTTGGATATGAGGAAAAACTTCTTCCTGGAAAGGGTCATCAGGCCTTGGAACAGGCTGCCCAGGGAGAGGGTTGAATCTCTGGTTGTGTTTCAAAGTCATGGAGATTCAGAGCTTAGGGACAGGATTTAGTGGTGGCCTTGGTACAGCTGGGTTAATGGTTGGATTCTATGATCTTAAAGGTGTTTTCCAATCTAAACAACTATGAATCTATGAATATGGAGCAAATGCCCATTACAAGCAGTTCACTCTTGCTATTCCTGCAGTATTGTGTTCACATCAGCCACTCAGAAGCATAACAAAAAAGAACATTTATTGCTAGAAACACCCTGTGCCCTCCAGCACCACAAAATGGCAAGAATTTCACAGGTGAAATGACCTCGTCCTCCAAACACTGAGTTTGGCAATGATGTATTTAGACAAAAATCAAAAGTTACAAGAGATTAAAAAAATAAATCACCAAGCCATGCATCGCTTAATTAGCAAGATGTGATCTTTCTTATAGCACACCAGATCTATCAAATCACAGAATTTGCAGTTAATCATTTGGATTTCAGATCTCCAGGAAGCCAAGGAATCAATTTACAATCAGCTTTGTTCATTTCTTCTTCTGCCCCACTCCCCACGCTCTTCTAACAGGGTTTATTACCTGTCCCCTCAGACAAATCTCTTCAGTGCTGCTGTGAGCCTTCCATTCTGCAGTGCTGTTCCTCAGAATGGCTTTCATTTCTCTCCCTGAAAGCTCCACTCACCCTTTGATTCTTTTCATCTTTTTTATTCTTTTCATCTTTTCATTCTTAACTCAAAGCAATAAAGAAGGAGAGACCTGAGATTTAACAACTATCAGGGTCGCTTTGATAGGGGAGCACATCCACAGAATGAGCCTGTATTGTGTAAAGGAAGGAAGATACACAAAAGACTTCATATTTCCATTGGTATCAACAGGTGAATTAAAGCTTTGTACCATACAGGGCAATATTGTTCCATCACTACCAGGGTAGGTAAATAAAACTGAACTTGAATACTTGAGGAATAAGCAATTTTTCCTGGCCTGGAGAGAATTTCAAAATGTGGTCAAGTCTATTCTCTTTCTCCAAGGTTTCCTTAGCATTTATTTCAAACGTGCATTTCCCATTCAGGTATCAATTTATAGCGCATGTAATATCTCCAAGTGGCTTTGTAAAACAGCCCTTCAATTGCATTGGCGAAGAGCACAACAAATAATCTGCAGAGAATCATGTTCCTCCAGAGCAAACTTGGTATCAATTAATAATATTCTTCAACAAGAGAACAATTACACATGGAAATACATTGCCCAGAGAGGTGGTAGAATCTCCCTCACTGGAAACAGTCATGATTAAGTTTGATAGGGCCCTGGCAAAGCTACTACAAGGCTTTCCATTGTAGGTCTGACTAGATGATTGACAGAATTCTTAGTTTAAACTGACCAGGAGGAAAGACCTTTGGCAAATGGCAGTAACCAACTCTGAACCACCATTCATGACCCTCCTGTAGAGCCCAGCTGCTCGCTACGTAGTAACACACAGAAATGGTCTTGGATATATTTTCCTAATAAAGTTGTTTTTGAAATAATAAACAAGCACAAATATGAAATAACAAATACGATATCACAAACATTAGTGTTTGAGAGACATCAAACCTGTGCATATTTTCTCTGACCCACATAACACTTAGAAAAATGTTGTACTTACAGGGCAACACTGTTTACTAGTTTATATGCATCCCAGAAGAACACCAGAGAACACCTACAAAGGCTTCGAAAGATCACAGCAAGACACATCAAGTGGTGTGTTATGCCAGAAAGAAGGCTGATCTAATTAGACAAGGCAGGAGATGAATATTCTTGGGTATTTCTTTAGTAAGGAAATCACAGTTATGGAGGAAGAAAGTGAATATGTGGACCAGCACCTGCCAAACAGCTTGAAGAAGAGTAATTGATGCCCTATTCAGGAGGGTTGTAGGCACAGCAATCTTCTGCATGGAAAGCACAGGCTGCACATTGAGGGGGTTGAATTGCCATCCCCAGACATGTTTGTGTTTGAAGTTGTGTAGACCTGGAGCTTAGGAACATGGTTTAATAGTGGCCTTGGGACAGTTGAGTTAGTAGTTGGACTTGATAAGCTTGACAGTCCTGAACAATTCTATGAACAGTAACATGGAAGCCATGAGGAGAGAAGTCAATGAGGGATCATGCATCTGGAAGCATCTTCTCCAGGCAACCTTCTCCCTTGCCAGCATAGAATCATTAAGGTTAGAAAAGACCTTCAAGGTCATCAAGTCCAACCATTTGACCTACAACCTTTAACCACCAAACCATCTCCCAAAACACTATGTCTACGCTTTTTTTAAACACCTCCAGGGATGCTGCACCCACCACCTCCCTAGGTAACTTGTTCCAAGGCTTCACCACTCTTTCTGTGAAGAAGTTCTTCTTAATATCCAATCTGAATCTCCCATGGTGCAACTTGAGCAGATTTCCTCTTGTCCTATCGCTAGTCACTAGGGAGGAAAGGCTAACACCCTCTTCACTACAACCTCTCTTCAGGTAGTTATTGGTCTTTACCCAAGCCAAAGATCAGCAGTTCCTATGACTGTCCTCAAGGTTATTACTCCCCCTTCTGAGAGTCCCACTCTTTGTACTGGTATCACAGGTTACGTGTATCATTCACTAGCTTGGAAAGGGACTCAACATAAAGAGCCCAAATTCGGCAGCTCATATTTAAAACCTTAATACTTAAAAAAGAAAACAAATCACCACAAAAAAGCAGCATGTTCCTTACAAGAAGAGCAGGACTAACCTGCAGTCTGGTTTGAAGGAAAAGAGCAATTTTATTTTTGACTGTGATGATTTGGCAATCATTTAGTCCTTTCTTTTGACAAAAATATAAACATGAGACATTTGGGAACTTCAATCCTGAATTAGCGGGACACTGATTTGGAAGAGGTGGGAGGAGCTGGTCTATGCTAGGGCAGGAAGGACGTATTTTGCAGCATGCACAAACCTAAGGAAATTTCACCTTACAAAAGTCAGCAGCAAAATTCCCATTCATCAAGGCTAGAACATCAGCCAAAACTTCAAAGGTCTGTTGCATCAAATCACTTCCTACTGTTTGGTTCTTTTTAAAATCTCAACTTATATATGAGCTTCTATACCAAAATATGCAGACTTCCAGAGCTATGTCTACCTGATAAGAGTCACCATATTTAAGCAAAGGAAATTTGCTGAAAAGGCCACCTCAGGCCTTAACTCAGCTTCAAGAAACTCAACCAAAAATCTTGTGCCTTCTCATTTTTTTCTCCTTTTTTTGCCTCAGTCTAAAACCAGTCACGAGGACTGTTAATAACCATTCCTTCTCCCACACACCCACCCCTTGACTCACTGCCTGCACAGCCTCTTTTTCTGCCAGAGAAGCATATGCAATAGCTACCACATACAATAGTTACCATACACAATAGTTACCAGTGCTCGTCTAGGTACAGCTACCACTGCATCTGCAAAGGTTCCCAGACAGGAATTAACATGACAGTGAAATTTTTTTAGACATTATGTACAAGAAAGCATGTTAAATGCCAAGGAATCCCTGTCATTCTCTCCACACAATTACAGTGTTACTCAAATGTTGTTACAGATGGGCAGCACACGTCAAATCCTTTTAATATTCTCAATGCAATGTTTATCGTAATAGCTCTTTAACAAAGATTGTTTTAATTATTTTGCAGACCCTTTGTTCTGGTCAGAACTGCTTTTACATGGACAAATCAGGTGAAAACTGAAGCCTGAAGAAGACTCATCAAAGCTCAACCAAACAATAGAAAAGTACTTCCCAAAACTGGTGAAGCTTTCTAACCTTTGCTTCTTTATGCTTATTTGAGCTGAGCAGGCTGGGGTTTGGTGCACAGCACCGTGGCTGAAGGGCTTTCAGTACTCCCTAAAATTTGACCAATTCAAGACCTGCACTCAGCAGAAACAGCAACACACACAGCCAGACTCCACACGGGCACTGTTGACGCACAGACTGTTTTCTCCAATAATACGACCAGCCTGTCCTTCCGACTTCTCTCCAACCAAAATTTCTGCTTGTTTTTTACCCCCCTAGAGAAAGTGATGCCATATCACAATTTCAATCAATATTCAACGTAGGATCAGATTCCTTGCAGCAAAAAGTCATGTCTTAATGTCTCTTACATGCTTTCGTCAGAAAGCCTATGGTAGCACGCCTTGCCACAGTAAACCATCAATTTAAATGATTGGGAAGAAAACAACACATAATAAGTGACAGATTTTTCAAATCAGATAAAGATGGGAACCAGATTATCTGTCTGCAGGTGATAGATTGTAGTAATAATAAATTCACTTTAAGACACTGGATCAATTTTTAATCAAGCCAAGAATTATTATTGCAGAAAGATAAAATGACCCATGAGGAGATGCCTTAATTTTCCACCAATCAAATTATAGCCTTTCTAAACAAGATGTAATGAGATCCATGGAATATCCAGGTTACACAGCCTACCTAATTACCCATGTTCCCTGTCATGTTGTGATATAGTAGTGGTAAACTGACCTCTGAATTTACTAAGATGAAAAGGTAATTAGTTTTTTTCACAAGGCTGTAGTGAAAACAACAGCAATGACATGTCACCTCTTTCCACCAAATCACAATCTCAGAGGTGTTTGTTCTTAAAATATACAGGATATGACCTGCTGGGTAATAAACTACAGTCATTAAGCAAAGCATAAGGCTGACAGAAAAACAACAGCTATCTCCAAGCTGAGAATGTAAGGTCTGAAGGCAAAGCACATCAACACCTATTCCACATGAAACTTTATCACTCTAATACTATGGGGCCTCAGAAGATGGCAGAGCATCTTCTAATTAAAGAAAACACAGTGTCATGTATAAAGGAACTTCTCCTGAGCCATGGGCACCACAGCCATACTGATCAGGGTAGATTTGAATTGGATGTTGGAAAGAAGTTCTTTAGCAGGAGAGGGGTTGAACAAAGAACAGGTTGCCAAGGGAGGTAGTTGAGGCCTCATCCTTGGAGATACTTAAAGGGAGGCTGGACAAGGCTCTGGGCAGCCTAATTAGTTGAGGGTGTCCCTGCTCACTGCAGGGGGTTGTACTAGATGATCTTTGAAGGTCCCTTCAAACCTGCACCATTCTTTGATTTCGTGATCATTTTCTTTCTTATTGTCTTGAACCACATGGACATGTTTTTCTGCGACTTGTAGCCACATGGAAATCACTGCTAGACACATCCTGAAGAGAACCAGAAGGCACACCAAGATCAAACTCTATCATCGTCATTATCAAGATTAGGTAATATAGGACAGATGATCCTGGTTCTGTACACACTCATCATCATTCTGTACAAACTAATCATCTCTCCATCCCAACCTTTAGATAACTGCATCTGTTGTCACAGAACCACATCTGTGACAACTTTTGGGCCAAAAACTATTAGCTAGAACTGAGTGTGAATGTTCTCTGCCCACCTGAGAAAGCAGGAAATCCTCAAAATCATTTGTCCCTGTCTGGGTGCCCTTTCCTTTGGGAACCACTGCAGCTCAGACAGACAATGACAAATGTAATTGGCTCACGCAAAGAAAGCCATCATAAAATTAATGAACTACAACAATTTATTCCATCTGCTGCCTCTTTCTTGCTAATTTATTAAAAACAATTACGCAAAAAATTGGTATGGATTATAAATTTCAATTTCTCCTCTTTACCTGAAAATTTAGTCTGAGAGTCTTAAAAAATTATCTCATATTATACCAAAGAGATTTATGGCTTATTACTAGGAAAGTGCAGGCCCCAATTGGCCATAAAAGCTAACTATTTAAAAGTAACTCAAATTACCTCTTCAGAAGAAATTTGATATTTGGTTTACGTCGCTTGCACTGCTTTTACAACAAGCGCCCCACTTTGGTCACCGGCCCATCGGACACCTATGCTTGGGTCTTTTTCAGCCCATCCTAGACTTTTTGTGGTGCAGCAGCCATGCAAGTCTCAAGCCTAGCTATCAGTACGCACCTTTTCCTGAATGCTAAGTGGTAAATGCAGAATAGGAAAAACAGAAGAGTTTTTTTGAAGGTTCAGATTAATTCTACTCCCACCTAAGGCCACCAGGTAGTTTAGAGGAATAAAGTTACATGAAGACCCAGTATTGCAGGACATCGCTTTCCTCTCTTAAGCGAACATGGAGGTAGAAATCACTCAACAGATGCCATCAGCATTTGTGCTTAATTTTCCAGTATGCCTCCCACTATTATTACAAGTTTACTGCTATAAAAACCATGATATGGAGAGATGACATCCCTTATCCCACAAAGAAACAGCCCTATCTGCACACCGATGGAAAGATCCCGTGCAGTGGGTAAATCATGTGGCTTTTGTGGTAGTTGGCAGTAAAGCAGGGAGTTACACATCCTAGACTGATCTGCAAACACTATGAAAAGTTTAAGTGGGATTGTCGGGTATTACCTAATACAAGATGATGCAATGCTAGAATACAAAAAACCCCAACACTTTTTCCAGCAGAGATTACAGATGCTGCAGCAGGGAGAACCTAGTAGCCAAAAGGAGCTCAGCAGTATCAGAAGGTTGATAGTTTCACTTTGCATCAATGTTTGGATCAAAACACATCAGTAAATTAAATGCAAAGGCCATATGTTGATTAGTACAAAAGATACATTACATGAAGATTAAAGTCTCAGCATTAAGTAAAATATCTAAGCATTAATTTCTAGTTCTGTAATATTTCCACCAATACTATTATCTCCATTTAATTAGGACATAAAAGTAAGTAAAGTTAATTTAAAAAGGAAATTTCAAGCAGTGTTCCCATTTGATTTTCTAGTAAATTAACACTTTAAAACCTCTAATGGGCATCTTCAAAAGAAAATGTTATCAACAAAATATGTGATAATTAACATAATTAGAACTCTCTAAAGTACACTTTTAATGGCAATTCTTCTGTTAAAAAGTATGCGAGAGGAATGAATGCAAAAATCCCACTCCATTCATAAGGCAGATATGCATTAGATAGCATAAACATTGGATAATTCCTCATGGGTATCCTCTAACCTGGAAATTGCGAGTGTTAACTCATAACTAAATTACTTTTTGTTAAACTGGATTAACTTTTATGTGTTCCCTTACCCCCAAAAGGAGCTTGGTAAATGGCTGTGAGTGTTCCAATAGCTCAAACTATGCCGTTATTAATTTAAAGTAGTGTTTTCTCTGATATTACCCCAATGGTATTCTAGTTCCCTTTTTATTCCTTCTGTTTTCTAACACCTATTGTGGCAAATAATCAGTTACTCACAACCAGTCTGACAAAACAGAATAATTTCTACCCCGTTGCACTGTCTGCATGAAAATATTTTGAGAATTTTGACAGTTAAGACATCAAACTCTACAAAGCAAATATTCTGGTCATCCTCACACTGTGTGGCTATAACTTCTTCCCAGGGAGTATGATGGGGTGCTGTAGGGGACTGCCTGGGGGGTTTGTNATGTTTTAAACCTGCCTTGACCTGGTCTGGGTGATCCTGCTGTGGCAGGGGGATTGGACGAGATGATCTTTCGAGATTCCTTCTGATCCCTGATGATTCTGTGATCTCCCACCTGGGGAGACCATCGCACCTTTCAGTGGACAACCCTGATGACCTCAAGTTGATCTTTGATGCTTTCTGTAGTCCTGAGAGAATTCTACATTCCAATCAGCCAAGATAAAAGCATGAAGATGTTTAGCTACTTATCTGAGCTGGTCAAACCTCTCAAGCCTGCTTAGGGAATGAGATACGTGAGGAAAGGGGCTGTGTGCTTCCTGCTCCCCGTCTGCCCAGAATTACCTCATGAACAGGCTCCATCCTCTCAGACAGGAAGCAACAACATCCTTTCACATGTTCAGCTTAACACCAAGTGCAACAGCACTGCCACTAACAGAAAATAAAGGCAGCTCTCTTCACATTTGGCTTCCTCTCACATTTCTTTGGAGTAGAGGAAAACAAAATGCAAAGGAAAAAAAGCAGAAAAGCACATGAGTAAATATGCCCTTTGCATTTGCTTATTTTATATTCACGACACAAAAGGGCTCAGATGCGCACATTTTTCACAAGAAGGACTAGGCAGACCAACATCTGAGCAGCACATGGGCCAGCTTCTCCCTGAGGGAGAGGGAACCAGACTTTAAGGGAGATCCCAGGGCTGAGACCACACCCCATGATACCTGAGTGATGTGAGAAGCACAGTCCCAGGATGGCTGCCAAGGTTATCCAAGAGTTTGTGGGGATGAGGCAGGTCCAAGGTCAGGCACAAATCAGGACCAGAGTCACTGAGAATAGCCAGGGCAGTCAGAGCCCAGTGACCACTGGGAGTCCACAGTGACAAGAAAAGCCAAATCCAAGCGGATCAGTCAGGACCGAGATCAAGGATAGCCAGAGAGAACATGGCTGCAATGGAACCAAACCCACACATTCCTCCACAAAGCTTCATCAGGACTGAACTTCACTAACCACATGGGATGGGGTGGGGTGGGGTGGAACTTACAGAGGCCATTAAGATCTTCTGACACACCCAGGGCCCCAGAATCCTCTTCCGTTCAGATATCACTTCTGGGGAGGGGGACTCCTGTAGGGCTAGGAGAGAAGGGGAACATGAGGGAGTTAACAAAGAAAATAAAAATCTTGTTTCCTCAAAGGAGAAACATCAAGAGCAAGAACTGTTTGGCTTATTTGCTATTTCACTAGAGCTCTGCCAGACATAGCTAATAGATATTATCACCTGAATCATGAGCTGATTTACTAAATAAGTCATGACACTCTCACACTGTAACCTTATAATAAGGCAAATATTTGCCACCATCTGCAGTAAATTCAAAGCATCTGCTGCAACTTTTTTGATGAAAGTAAAGTTGTATTAACCCACCATAAATTCTTTGGATATTATTATTACAATATTCCACGATAAATAAAGCAAATGTGCTGATATGGGTCAGACAAACAAAATAAATCAACAAAGCTTAGCAACTGCTTTAATTATTACTAGGAGCACTTTGTCATTTTTCTTACCTGCCATCTTAAAAGTATTTTACTCACCATTGAGTGCTAAGCTCTTCCTTTTCTTTGAATATCTGAGATAAAAAGACTTTTTTTTTGGGGGGGAAAGGGGTTTTTTTCAATCTGGACTGGAATTTTCCAAAATAACTCAGAAATTACTCACTCTCTGCTTTCACTAAAATCTCCACAGATTCTCCCACGGCCTAGGGAGGTTGAAGCCAGAATGACATATTCATAAAAATACCGATTCTAGGTATCAACACTGTGTTTATCACCATGTTATCTGGGAAACATGGAATCACTCTTGCACATAAGCATAAGAGTTTCTCTCTGTCCACCCTCTAATGGCAGTTTGGCTGACTGTAGGAAAGCCTGAAAATTTTGCTTTTGCACTCTGTGGATGGACAGATTCCTGGGCTTTATTATCTCTTGTGGAAAGGGATTCCACTTACAGCCAACTGGCCTTCATCCAGGTACTGATCTTTCCCAGGCAAGGCAGAAAGCTGGAGATGAACTCGATTGTCTCTGGTATCATGATGATGTGCAACAGTTGCCACACAAACTTTACCTGCCGCTTAAGAGACACGCTGAGCAAGATGCCATGAGAACAAACAAGAAGCACTGTTGAGAAGAGGCACAAAATTACCTATTACACCCATTCCTGAGTTTTTATTTCAGAAAGTAATGGAAAACACCATCACAAAAGCATCTCACAACTTCAAAACCTAGAAAGAAAAGATTACACCATTTGTGACCACATGCACTAACTCATGACCAGATTTGTCATAATTTTTGATTACATCATTCTAGAAGCCAGACTCAAGACACCTGCACTAACCAGTGCATTTATTTCCTTTTTTTACACTTACTTTCTCACAGTTATTGTCATTTTCCCATGGGAGATTGCTGCAGTTTGAAAATGATAAAATTTTCAAGTGTTAATTTTGGTGCTTTTATGCTGAAAGAGCATTTTATTTTGAAGCTAGATATAGCTTTTCCAGTAAACCCCTGGGTCAGCGTCCTGACCCTACAGAGTGTATAAGAGGAAATGTACTTCCTGTTTTCTGCCCTTTACTGGTGTGTCTTGTAAGACAGACAGCATCTCTGCAAGAGAGCTCCCTGTCCCACCCAGGGGCTCTTAGCCCACCCACCACCAAAGGGTGGAACACAGAAGAAGCCTAAGCCTGGCTGCAACTCTGCCACGGGGGCAACTATGGCCCTCTTTTGCCTGAGAGCTTGAACACTGAGAGAGCAGAACTCTTGGACTGTGGCCAGCGCCAGCTTGTGTTGGCTCCTGGCAGTGGGCCAAAGCGATGAACCGCTGCCCACTCCTGCAGCCCCCTTTGGTGGGGGCAAAACTGCAGCCCTCTCCACTTTCTCTGAGCAGTCAAACGCAGAAAGCCAGCACTAGCTCATTCCGGTTCCCGGCAGCACACCGAAGAGAGAGGCAGCTCCTCCACACACCTTCTTCAGCCTGATNACCCACCACCAAAGGGTGGAACACAGAAGAAGCCTAAGCCTGGCTGCAACTCTGCCACGGGGGCAACTATGGCCCTCTTTTGCCTGAGAGCTTGAACACTGAGAGAGCAGAACTCTTGGACTGTGGCCAGCGCCAGCTTGTGTTGGCTCCTGGCAGTGGGCCAAAGCGATGAACCGCTGCCCACTCCTGCAGCCCCCTTTGGTGGGGGCAAAACTGCAGCCCTCTCCACTTTCTCTGAGCAGTCAAACACAGAAAGCCAGCACTAGCTCGTTCCGGTTCCCGGCAGCACACCGAAGAGAGAGGCAGCTCCTCCACACACCTTCTTCAGCCTGATTGCCTTTGAAGATGCCAGAGAGCTCTTAACCCTCTCCCTTCCTCAGAGCCTTAACCACAGGGGAGAAGAAAAAGAGGAGAAGGCCCTGAGGAAAGCCCTGAAGACGGCCTATCTACCAGAACAGGCATTGCCCAACATGACCAGCACCATGTTGCCTTTGTCCCCACTAGACTGGCAAAAACCCTGTATACTCTGCCACTGAGAGACTGAGATAAGCCTCTAATAAGAGAGAGAGAGATCATAAATACCAATCTCCTAAACCTTTGGCAAACAGAGAGTCTGGGATTCTATTGTATCTTCTACATTTGATGCTGTTATTGCCTCAAAGAAGAGCCCCTGAGTCAAGGGGAGCTACAAGTATGTCTGAGACATCAGGGAGGGCTGATATCTGCAAGAGGACCAGAAAAGGAACTCTTCCATAAGCATCAAACTTATATTTTGTGCTGTATTTCTGTTGCCACACACAACCCCTTTTCCCTTCTGGAAGCGGGGTGCAATTGTGTGTGGTGTGTGGTGGCTTTACGGTTATGAGTGTTGGTGTACACTCTCTTGCCCCAAGGCCTCTCATGTAAAGCCAAAACCCAATATATTAGCTGTCTCACATCTCTCTCAGAGTGTGTGTAAAGGCACTGTGATACAGTTTCTGTTTTACCTTTTTAATTCTTTTACTTCTTTGAGGATTTTTCCTTTTCTTACTGGTGATGGGTTCAATAAATTTTTTTCTTTTTAGCAAAGTTGCTTCATTGCCTGCTGAATTCTTGCCGAGAGCTGGGTGTCGTGCTTGAATTGTGGGCACCAACCTAAATTGATTTAGACCCTCACTCTAAACCATTACAGAAATTTAAGGCTCCTCTGTATTGCCAGTGCAACTCATTTCTTCCTGTCAGTGCCAGCATGGTCCAGTTTTCATGCCAGCACCACTAAAAGAAAAATCTTCAACCAAATCCAGTGCCAAAACTCACTCATAAGTGAGTAACTGGCTTTCAAAATGGTAGCATCTCTTCTAGTAAAACCGTTTTCTCTTTTAGTAGTTCCAACCCCTATTAAGGTTCTTGTAGCTCCCTCCTTAACAATAGAAACCAAGAACACCCTATGTAGCAGCATAGAGACCTCTGGAGAAGCAACACAGCAGATCTAACAAATTTCTTTTGTTTGAAAAAATAGCTACCTTATAAAAAAGATTTGAAATTCTATGAAGTAGCTGTGGTAAAGTTATTTTCCCTTTTTTCATTTTTCCTTCCTATGTAAACATCCTTTCTTTGGAATTTGGGATACTCTGAACCATCTCTTGTCAAACAAAAGAAGCAATGATGTAGGTTTTTGTATGTCTCCAACTCCTGCTCATCTCAATGCTTAGCTCTGAGTTGCTCATCTCCTGCTGCTCCTCTGAAGATCTTTGAGAGAACACGGCAGTATGACATTCCTGGAGTGTAGAACATGGTCCAAAAATATGGTTCTCCCATAGAAGTAATTTGCCATTACCAAGCAGTCAGATTTGAGGGAAGGTGTTCTGGCCTGCCAGAATGGCAAGAATTCACTCCAGCAAGTGACGGCTCCTCAGCTTTTAAGCTTAACTTCACAGCCACAGCTTTGCAAAAGCTTCCTAAACAGAAGGACAAACACTGAACTGTATTGTCTTCCAAATTTCATCTGTCTCTAAAGCCCAAACTTCTCCAAACTATTTTCATTACATTGTTAACTTTAGACATTTAATTAATTTGCACCGAAGTCCCCAGTATTTTCATTCTTTAGCATCCTGCTCAATACGGCCCTCGAGTAAAGAACAAAAATTCACTCTCTTAGAAGCTAGAAATCTTACCATATTTAACAAGAAGCATCTCTGACAGTAATTAGAGTTTCATATCAAGGTAAATAAATGATAAGATCACAAGAACATACTCTAGTGGCCAAATGCATCCTGCAAACACTAACATCAGAGAGTGCATTTAACATATGGTCTCGGTGGATCTGAGTTTTCTGTAAACAAACAATGTGAAGAAAGCCTCACTTTTGTCATCTGTTATTCTCGTCAAATAAATATGAATATTCTGTTTCATACTTTCCCTACCAGGTGGCTTCATTATTTACCAGCAGCCTTTTTTCCCCTCATCATGTGTGCAATGTTGCAATATCCTTGATGACACCGGATTAAGCTCTCTTTTCGCAATAGCAGCATTCAATGTAAATTACACAAATCATTCAATAAGCTTAAACTATGGTACTTTACAAGGTTATGTTGGAAGAATCTGTTTCTCCTCATGTTGCTTGAAACAACAGCTCTCTTCTATCAAGATACAAAACATCCCCACACAGTATTCCCACACATACAGGGCACAGTGTGGAGCAGCAGACACCACTGGAGAGAATCCTGTTCGGGACAGTCACTGTGAGACACCAGAGGCTCCACTCATCCCAATCTCTAAGCATGTGGGGAACCTTTAGCAAGTCACTTAGTCTTTCTAAACACCAGCTACCCCTCCTACCCCTCCATAATAGGAAGATAACGGAGATAACGGCACTTCCTCCCTTTAAACAAAGTGCTGGAGGCACAAAAATTCCCAGACTGAGAGGTGTAAAATCTCTTGATGATGAGGTAAGTGCCTTGAGCAAATAGTGGCTGGATAGCTCAAACTGGAGTCTGAGCACTACTTTTAAAAAGTTCAGAGAAGGCAAATGCAGGCATGAAGGGTTCCCTGCTACACACGTAGAAGTTAGCGGCTTCAGCAGATACAGGACTGCCCTCTAAGTGCCGAAGCTGTGCTGAGGTGTCTGCTTGACAGAAAGAAATACTTATTCTGACCTGAATAAAATGAAAGGCAAATGCCATGGGTTTGGAATAAAGGAGCAAAAAGAAAGAATAGGCTCAGGTAGGTTTATAAATCCTCTTAAGCAGCCTCTCAATATTCTCTTTCCTCTAACTTTTGAGCAGGGCTTCAGTAAATTTCAAGGAGGATGGTCAGATGCTATGATGACGATGATGTCAGTGTTTCTGGCTTCATCCTGATTAGAATGGCAGTCAAATCTGATGGGGTTAGCTCCTCAGGTCCAAATAAACCTCAGTATAATTACAGCCTCGTTGCAGTTCCTTTAAGCTTGCTTTAGACTTATTCAGTTACAGCTTTGCTGGACACCCAAGAAAGCAAAGTTAAAACTAGATTTACAGTGACTCCAAGAAAAGAGCTAGGTTTGGGTCAGGGTGGGAGATCCAAGTCAAGCTGAAACATCTAGAAGCTTTTTTAAAACATACATTTGGTATCAAATGTTCCCGTGCAAGACAAATAAAAGAAACGTTTGGGAACAACCGAATTAGCAGGACAAAACCTAGGGCTGGGGACAGCCCCTTTGTACAGCATTTGGATACAGAAGGGTCAAAAGCACTTCACTTCCATGAAGGCAAACAAGGGGTTGGAATTGTTCACACTGCTCCACCCGGTGTAGGGGGCTGACATGATCCCGAGGCAGCTATCAGGACTGAAATGGGGCAAAGATTAATCAACAGCTACATTTGCCACTTTCCTTCTTCAGAACCTGGGTTCCCTATGGCTAACCCCTGGCATCCTTTCCTGCACCACCACTAACTTGTGACAAACCACCTCATGCTTAGAATCATAGAAACAACAGCCCCAGGGTGTGTTTTTCTCTTCAAACACCCAAAGCAGAACCACTGCAGACACATGGACAGGTGTTCCCAGCAGGACAGGTACTTCTATTAATTAACTCAACAGAGCAGGGAGGGCAGTTAACAAACAATTTTCAGTGTCAAAATCCCTCCAAGTTGTCCTTGTTGTGCTTACTAGGTTAGTTGTAACTACAGTTGCTATCACCAGAAGTTGAATAAGCAAAAGATGGAGGTGACGCTTCCACTGTTCTGCTCAGCTGCATTCATGGTGTTGACTCACACACCCTCTCACCCCTTACCCACTGGATTGTTGAATAGCATTTGACACTGTGGTCCTTCCCACTACTGATGCAGGAACTGTTTCCCTCAGAACCATCAGGAACAGCAGGTCCTCCTGGTTCTGATCATCAGTAATAGGGCAGGACCACCTGTCCACTTCCACTCTGACTCTGCCTGCCTACATCTATTTAGGGTAGTATAGACTTCTCTGATTTCCTTCACGGAGCTTAAGAATATGAAGAGCCCGTCAACATGCAGATGGAATTCAAATGTGAAGGTGTGTCCCTGCTGCTCTCCATTTTAGGATCCTAATTCCTTACCATCCCAGTAAGAAGTTGCAGCCTCTAAACTCCAGTTTACCCAGAGTGAAAGATAAAAATTGGGAATCCTTAGTTCCTTTTGCAAATGTTGCAATATTCCTAAAAGCTGACAAACACCTCTGGTCAACTGGCCCGACGCTTGCCTTTGAGGTTAAATTGCTATTGTTGTGTCCAAGGGCCTCCCATATCATAGCACCAGAAAAGCCACTAGTGAGTATCTCTGCACCCTGAGCTGTGACAGGAGTGCACCAGATGTATGTTTTAGAAAGCAGAGCATGTATCAGCCTCCTCATAGAGCTCTGTCAGAACACTTGATTAACGGCAACGTGCTGGAAATCCTAAAGAAAAAACACAGCCCTTCACAGCTGTTCTACCAGATCAAAGCCACGTGGCCACAGATACTCAATACCAAATGCAGCTTCTGAAGCTCTTTTGCCACCCTGAATATTTCAAACTAAAAAAGATTTCAGACTAACAGGAAGTCTGGGTGTCGAGTCTGCATTGGTCCTGACATTTAAGAGCACTGCAATTATTTTAAAAAGCATAGGTTTATAGATTGAACACCAGATTCAAATTGCTTGGGAGAGAAGGAAGAACAGGCTTCCTGCTCTGTCACCCACAGGTTACTGGTACAGTACTTTTGGAGCAGCTTAATACAGGTATCTAAGAAGTAAACATTTGCTGAAACAGCTATGGATTGCTACAGAGAGGAAAAAGCCCACAGATGTGCTTTGAAATAAATCAAGCAATAAGAAAAGCTCACCAGCACTTTTCCCTCCCATTCAGAGCTCCCTGAGGAAAGACAATTTAAACCTACAGTCAGTGCTTCAGTTTGCTTTTTGGAAAACCTGGAAGAGGAGTCAGAGGTCTTCAGTGGCACAGTGCAAAACTTCCAGGTCATAGTGAGCTCTCCAACAAGCCTAAGACTTGACACCCAAGACCATGCAAGACTTTAGAGCACTCACCAAGGACCTGCTCTAAAAGCACTGGTGCTCCATGGGATCAGGTCAGGAGTGGACAGGCAAGGATTTGTTGTGTAGTTACCTCCCAGGCAAGGATTTATTGTGTAATTGTCTGCCAGTGGGGATGAGAGACCAGCAGAAGATAGAACATTAACTACAACAACAGAGAAGTAAGAGAGAGATAAAACTGAATTACACCCTATGGAGGAATGCTACTTGTCCCCCATCTCAACAGACTTCAGTGAGGTCAAGAGTGTGACTGTGGCCATCTCCACCCAGGCTTTCCACCTTGTTTTCAAAATAAACTTCAATCAAAGTGTGGGAAGTTGGTGGCATTATCTCCCACAGATCCTTACAATGTTTTTATGAGTCCTATTTCACTTCCAGAAGGAAATGCTGTGAGGAGTTTTCCCTATGACAAGACACATTCCAGTCTGTCCTGCCACTGGGCTTTAGATATATTTCTCCAATACCTTAACACAGCAAAAATTCAACTGCTTTCACATGAAACAGTGTGAACTGAAAGGACAGATTTGAAAAGAGGGAAGGGGACCAGGTTCCAGACAGTTTATATTTAGGAAGACACCTATCACTGATGCAAAACTAATACGAGAAGTAAAGCATTTCAAAGGCCTTCACTGCTCTGCCCACCTTTCAGCATCCTTTCCTGGCATGAGTATACCCATTCATATGAAAAGCAGGTGGCCCACAAACATGAGGTTAGCTATGAGGAAAACCTTCTTCAAGGAAAGCATCATAGGCCTTGGCTGCCCGGAGAGGGGGTTGATTTGCCATCCCTGGACATGTTTCAAAGTCATGGAGATCTGGAGCTTTAGTCACGGAGACAGTTTAACAATGGTCTTGGGACAGCTGCGGTAATGGTTGGACTCAATGATTTTGGAGGTCTTCTCCAGCATAAACGATTCTATGATTCTAAGACTGAGGGATCATCTGGAAAGCAGTGAGGCCTGACACCCACTGTAAACAGAAAAAAGAGCATGCAAGCTAAGGAATGGATCAGCAAAAGAGACTTTACCTTCACACTGCACATACAGATGCACACCACAGCCAGAACAAAGTGACTTGTTGAATAGGAACTGAAGAAGGATCTCACACCATAGCCTGTGCCCTGAACCACAGCTGATCATTTCCCACGCAGCAGCCCTGGAAGCCTTTCACTGCTGGGTTCCTCTGGTTTTGCTGCAGATTGGCCCTAAATACTTTATGCTTCCCTTCATCTGAGGGGGCTGTAGCAAATGCTCTTTCTGTCTCTCTAGCAGTCTGTGGGCAGGCTTCTGTTACCCTCTTCTCTACCACTTTTTAGGTGTAGGTCAAAGCCATCTTAGTAGTTCAACAACCTTCTTCCCTTATACATGCTCTCTTCTCTGACTGCCATAAGTCTCTTCTGTCTCTTCAGCTGGTTCCCTTTTCACTTAACCAGTCACACAGTGTCACCAAACCTGCTACCAAAGCAAACCCTTCCATTCCTCCTTCCCACCTACAACCTCCTTGTCCCCACAAGTACCTCTAAGATTCATTCTTTCAGCTGCTTCTACAACCTTTGAAGCTTAAAATGCATCACTCACATTTAATGTCTTTGCTCTGCTCCTGAGGACTTTTCAGGGCTCCAAACACCTTCTCTGACAATGGACTCAGCTGGACGGGTTTCTCCATCATCTTCAGCTCTCCTGCTGTCCACATGGGAGCCCACTTTAATCTCAGCCAGAACCCCTGCTCAGGGAGCTGCACTGGCCATATGCTCTTAGGCCTGGGCATCATGCTCAAAGTGTGATATGCAGCCACATACTGAGACTTCAGAGCCCCAGTCAGAATTAATAAGGTACACAGAGACACATTCTAACTTCTCACCTTTGATTAACACATTATATTATGTGTGTTTACACAGCTATTGTTTTGATGCTGGCTGAGATAGACACAGTCTAATCATGCTGTGGTATATTATTTTTCACTATTCGTTTTCAGACTGGAAAAATGCCATAAAAACTGTGAAGAAAATTGAGAACAGATCCTTTCAGCTGGTGTAAATCTAGATACCTCCATTCAGTTTGGTGAACTTGCGACAACTTCTACAAAACTAAGGTGCAGCCCTCAACATTCCAAGTCATGTTTTGCAAATCTTCTGTATTCCTAATAAGTTAATTGACATGGTTGCTATCTCTTTAAAACTTGAGCACAAGATATTTGCAATTAAGGTTGATTTTACTAATCCTGGTGAAGTTTCTTTACACTTGACACTAGCACAGGACCTGGAAATTAGAGTGGAAAAACCATTCAAATATCTGCCCCACCAACCTGAGCTTTACCCAAAAAATAGGGAGATGAGATCACACGCTAAAGATTTCACAGTACTTCCACTGAATTACTGTGGGCTGATTCCCTGCCTGTTTTTTAAATGTAAGGTGACAAGATCACTGTAATCTACATTTAATGAAACATTCTATCTCCTGTGTATTCCCATTGATCGTGTCTTTTCTCATCACCTTTAAGAGAATATTGTGCTTTTGAAATAACAGAGGCTGCCTTCCTTGAAGAAACTCTTGCCATCTGCCACTGATCTTCTTGTTATGTGCTTTGGGGGTCTGCTCTATTTGTAATTGGAGTCGAACTACTTCTTGAACCATAAAATACCTGTCCAGCAGCAAACTTCAGTCAAGACAATGCACTCTGCCCTGCTTTGTGTCGGTCTGCCTGATGGGTCTGTGCTCTGCTGTAAATACATTTTGAGAACAGTAAGGAAAAAACTGATAAAAAAGAAGAAATAATTAATTTAAAAAAAAATAAAACTGGGGAGTTGTATCCTGAAAGAATAAACTTTGTGAGAACCTGACAAAAATCAATGTCAAGCTGAACCACCCCAAGCAGCACTCATGAGCAACTCAAATTTATTTATTGCAAGCAGCTATTCCAAATACAGATAATTTCAGCCAGACTTTTGCCCTCATCTTCTTCTGAGCAGGAACAGCAATAGGATGCATTGAAGCCCTCCTCTTCAGTGGGATGATTCTTCTGAATCAGGAGACTCCTGAATTCTGATTGAGATGCCCGAATTCTGATTTAGGTGTCTGAATTCATATATTCTTGAATTTGAATTATTGACACTACAACTCTCTTCTGTGCCATCACTGCTTCCTTTTGCAAACACAGTAACCGGATTTGGTTGCTTGTTTCAGAAATCTATTGATATTTCTTCAAAGTTTTGGAAAAAGGAACAGGTGCTGTGAATTCTGTAATGTACTTCAACAAGTGCTATTTAATGCTGTGGTCAAAGGACATGAAGTCTGTTATCAGGAAACTATCGGTTTTCTGCACTTTAACCCTAAAATAATGGAAACAAAAATCTGCTTCCTTTTTTTTTTAATAAAAGTGGCATCCAAAACAGCATCACATGTGACTCTGGGAGCTGGATATTTACAGAAAATATTAAACAGCGGATTTTGCAGCCCTTCTTATCCTTAACCTCATAGAACTGGCCCAAGAAATGACTTCAGCAGTCATATCAAAACACCAGGAGATCTTCCTGGGACAAGCGACCATGGAATAAAATCCCTCATCCCAATAAAGAATTATTGTTCTCTACTTTTGGAAGGAAAGAAATACAGCAGGAACAAAGTATTGGTATCTGACAAGCATTCCTGGATCAGATGATCCAGATGAGGCACAGCTTAGAGTAACTGAACATGAATTTCACTCTACACCGTTGCTTCAGGCTTTAAGAACAAGAAGAAACAAGACAAAAGGTTTTGAATCTAACCAACGAAAACAGACTTTGCAACTCGGAAATTTCAGTCCAGGCAGAAGTCAGATTTGCCAGGCCTATACAATTCTCTCCGTAACATTCCCTAAGGCTCTCAACCAGCAAATCAGACCTGCCATTTGGGCTAGAGTTCTCCCAGTGAAAGCCTTCTTGACCACTGTTGTCATTTGCCTTCCCCAAGCCACAGAGAAAACAACAGCAGCCACCCTTGAGTCTATTTGCTGCACTTCATTTTGAACTTGGAGGCTGGTTCCTTCTGGAAGGTCTGTGTAGGTGTTGCAAGAAGATTGAGCACTGAGATCCTCTAAGCCAAGAAAGGATTAGCTCCAGAGCGGGCTGAAGTGATCTTTCATTCTCTGCAAGAAGCCCCAGGCAATCAATCCCTGCTTCTGGATCATGAAGCAGAGTCTTCCCCTTCAGGACACTGTGCTTCTCCCATCTTACAGCCCCTTACAATGGGGCCAAACACAACAGCAACCTTTGACTTCTCTTTTCCTAAAAGCACCAACCACCATCCATACCTACTCACCTTTCAGGAAGGAGCCAGTGCAAATCTCTGTCAAGCAAAGTTTTTCATTATGATGCAAAGCCTGCACAGAGATGCTCAACCTGAAATAACTTCAAAATCAGTATCATTTAACCATTTACACCTGTATCTTCGCCCAAAAGCCTTTTGAAGTACTTTTCCGCAGTACAGTTGGGGTTGTTTTTTTTCTTGGCAACTACACCTTGTCACATATAGAATGTGAAATATTGGTGCCTTCCACTTATGAGCTGATTAAAGCTAACAGACTCATTATAATAATAGGATTCTTTTCTTCTTTTTTAACTTAGTATAATCCAATCACAGGATGCAACAGCATAAAATACAGTCTTTATTTCATTCAGTCTAGAAAATATTCCAAGTAGCCCTTATGACAACCTGATTTCTCACAGAGGAGTAGTTGCAAGTCTTTTCGTGGATATTCTGTGAATAGAGAAGGAAATATGTTCCTTCTCATCAGTTTTGTATTCTTATATCTCAGATTGAGACCTGGTCTGACAGAGCAGCTCAGGCATCAGAGAGAGGTGCCTTTCTCAAAGGCTAGACCACACTGCTCCCGTGTGGCTTCTGTGGAAAACGGAGAATGGGCTCAAACTGCGCTGTTCTACAGAGAAACCCGTGGTCCCCAGCTTGTATACATCAGGAACTCATGTTTCTTAGATGGCACTGTGCATTCGCTTGGCACTTGACAAAACGAAGGTGACAGTGGCAAACTTCAAGCAGACACTTTTTTTAAATCCAATGTTACGTCAGTGCTAGTACAAAGTTTCCTTGACTAGTAAAGCTTTCAACTGCTTGGTGCATGGCAATTAGCACACCAGAATGGAGACAATTCTGCAGTCCCTGACATCTCCTCAGACACTAAAACCAGAGGGCTGCTCCACTTTGCCCATGGGACAGAGACCTGCAAAAAGCTTTCTAAGAATGCAAATATTTCCCTCCTGAGAGAGAAGTCTGAGAAGTCCAAGGCTATCAATGGCCAAAGGCACTTCCAGGATCACACCCTTAATTTGCAAAGTATTTAGTCCATGATACACATTTACATTAGCTGAGGTGACACACAGGTATTATGGGATTAGAACCCTTAATAAACTATAAACAAAATATAAAACTAATAAGCTACAAAAAAACCTGTACTGGACAAATAACTGTAAGCTGGACAGACTTGCCCCTATTGATCCAACTAGCATTTCCTGTAAATATATGGCCTTTAATTCCTTTGCATTTTACAAAGCTAATTATACATGCATTCAGTAGATTCTTCTCGCATACTCTCATACTAAAATCATATCTGTAAACAGGTGGTGAAAATAGCTGCTGTTTCTTACAATCATTTTTAACCTATTCCAGTAGTAAGGTTTCCCTTCCTTAAAGTCAAACTCAAAAGATATTTGCCTTCATCTGGGGGGTGTGAGTGAAAGAAACTTAAAAGAGAAACAATTGCATATAGAAACAAGCTCTACAGAAGAAACCTCAAACAAAACCCCGTAAGCTACCTTTACCCAACAACCCCCCTCCCCTTTCTATAGAAAATCAGCAGACTGACAGCTCAACTAAATAGATCAGAGTTTAGCACGGAGAAGGAGAGAGGAAAGAGAAATTCTTGTTGGATTGTGGAAAAAACAGGTAGTGCGGAGCCTGTCACTGGATCATCTTGGATGACTCACAGGCCTCATTTCAATTAAAAAAGATAGTTGTGAACCAGACAGAAATACGGTATCTCAGAAGTAAATCAGAATGTCTGTCAGCATACAGGAGAGTTAACTCTTAACATATACCAGGTCTTAACTCCACACTCACAGAGGACAGAGCATAATAAACAGAGACTTAAAAGTTCAAATGGTTCATGGGCCCTCAAAAGGGATGAATGGCTCTGAAGGAGATGTTATGGTGCATCAAGCAAATCCTCCTTAGTTCACACAATTATTGACCCGAGACACCACAATTATTCCTTCAGAGCCATTTAGGGTCAAATGTGTTAATCCTATTGCCACCACAGATTATTTGTTACACAGTTTAGTGAGTAGGATAAGGAGGATGTTCCATGGGAACTGCACACACTCATCATATGGAGACTACCTGCTTCTCATCCTTGTGCCATATTTTATTCTTGATACCCAGGGGCTTATCCTAGTGCTAAGACACAGTTGAGGGCTGGAACAGGTGTCAGAGAAGCAAGGAGAAAGACAACACAGAGTAATTTTCCTTCTAAGTGCAATATGCTCACTAAACATGTATGAGCAGCTGCACCCCTTTATTCCCACTGTGCTGTCACCACTATCTACCTGAATGCAGGGAAATGTTTTCAGGGAAATGTTTTTATAGCCTTCTGCATCTACAGAAGTCAGTGGCAGGTAGAAGTTTAAGCAGAGATGAACCTGCCAGCTGTAGCAATAAGGGAAGAAAACTGCCCTGGCACAGTCTGTGACCCTTATTACAACACTCCCAAAGAGCCAAACCCACAAGAACTCTCACACAACCACAAATCTCACAAATCTCAGCTCCAAACAGCCTTATGTTCATTTTTCCTCAAAAGACACAACAATACTCTCTTTTGTGAGTAGCACCTTAAGGAAGCGGCTTGTCCCAAAACCCAAGGTGAAGAAAACAAGCCTTCATCAGCCTTTCTGTGATGACAAACCACTGACATGTAAGAGCTCAGACATGTTACTGCTGTGACACGGATAAATAGAAACCAGCATTTCTGAAGTTACTCCTTTCTACCCTACATGTGCATTGACATAATTAGTCAATTCAAAACTTACAATCAACTGGGAAATCCTTGCCTTCTCAAAATAAAGTTAGGTAAGCCAAGACATGAATTGCTTGGAATGCCAAAAACACTTTAAAACTGTTCTTTAGGTCTTCCTATTTCATCTGCAATCAATCTGAAAAGCTACACTGCACCTAAACTTTAGTCTGGGTATTTTCACCTATACTCGCCCTCATACCTTCCTGAAAACAATGGCACAAAGTTAACTATGAAGCAGATCACATCCTCAGCAGAAGTAAACGGGACCAATGCCTAACTCCACAATCCACCAGCTGCAGAGCAGCTCTGCTGTTGGATACAATATGCAAAATATATGAGGCGCTAAATGAAAGGATCCCTTAACACCCTAATAATTTGTCCCAAAGCTCTCCAAAACACCACGTACTCCATCATGACTACAGTCTTCTGCATCATTCCTGTGACACACAGATGCACAATTAATCACGTAATAAACAGAAAGGATATATAAAGGATATTATATAGAGATATATATGAATAACACAATGAGGATGAACATAAACCCTATACCACATCATCCCTCACTACAGAAGACTATGCTGTGGTTCCTGCTCTGCTCCTAGTAAGCAGAGTAATTGCTTATCCCATGGCACCACTATTTCTATTGGCTCTTCTCATGCTGTATATTCCTCGGTTCTGTGGGATTTACACATGTATGCTAATATATTATTAATATGATAACACAGGCTCTTATTTTCTTGCTATTTTTGTAGTGAATGGCTGCACTGCAACTTCTGGTACCTTCCAACCAAAGACATTCTGGGTTTTAGTACATGAAAACTTCTGGGAGCAGGAGAAATAATTTTACTTGAAATCAACATGTAAGGCTTAAATCAGCTCCTGAGTAGTTTAGAGAGCAAGTCATATGAGGAGAGGCTGCAGGGGCAATGGCCCAAAGTTGAGGCAGGGGAGATTTAGACTAGATATTAGGAAGCAATTATTTACAGAAAGAGTGCTGAGGCACTGGCAGGGCCTTCCCAGGGAGGTGGCTGAGTCACCATCCCTAGAGGGGTTCAAGAAGTTTGTAGACATGGTGGTTTGTGACAGGCTACAGTGGCAGGCGGGGGGGGGGATATATCTTGTGTTTTTTCACCCATCAGGTATTTAGGTATTTGTGGGTGTAGGTATGTTTGGACTCTGTGATCTAGGAGGTCCCTTCCAACCAGGATTATTCTGTGATTCTCAGTCCTTTCACAGACCAACCCAAGTGACTTCAATGTATCTTTTTTCCCCTATCACAGGACGTAAATGTTTCCACTGTAAGTTCTAAATATTGAGGCTCTGAGCTGCACCAAGCTGATGTTGAAGTCACAAGCTCACTGAAATTTCTACCAATTTCTGTGAAATGCACCCATAAATAAAGTCTGTCAACACTTGCTGTTCTACACTGATTGCCAGTATCTCACTATTCTCAAAATAAATACCTCCTACAGCTAGTTTTAGTGGCCCAGAGCACTAGATGTTTAAATACAAGTTAAAAAATATAATTTTCAATGTGAGTTAATGATCTTTGCTCATTGTTGACCTGCTGAAGTCCATCAAAATAGCTCTGGAATATCAAAAAATCAATTACTGTCTGGGCATCAGTGGGCTTCAAATCGTCATCCACCCATTCTGCTTCAAGTGATTTACCACAGTTGCTCCACCTGCAGCTTAGCACACAGTAGTCAGTAGCCCAGGTTTCCTTAAATCCTGGGCAGAAGATAACTTTCATTATTTCTTGTTTCTAAATGTCTGAAAATCGGAAGCCTTCAGAAACTAACTCTGCAAGGCAATGCTATTTTGTCCAACTATCACACACAGAATGGTGCTTGTACTACTTACTAGTCTGAAGAACTTACCCAAGGATTTTAATAAAGTGCATTAAGCACTTAAGATGAGTTTACTGTAACATTAGTAGTGAAGAAAAAGAATCCTCTTTGACAAGGATTAGTACACAGAAGTGCAGCTGGCCAATTCTACCCCAGAGACCTGGCTAAATGTTAGGCCACTGAATTGTAAAAAAATGCTACCGTTTGATCATACCTTTCTTCACCCAGCAAAAAATGACCAGAATAATCCAAAGTTCATATTTTCTACATCTCTGGGCTAATCACAAATTGTGAAATCCATCTCCTTCCCATTATAAACTCTCTCAAAATCACTTGTGGCAGCAGATCTGTGTGGGATGAGATCATTTCTGCCAGCCAAATCTTTCAAAGTACAATGAACTTTAATTGGGCTCAGGTCATGCCTCTGTTGGCTGGACCCTGACTATGGAAGCATCTGAGTAGGCACATTAGACATAGACTAATCAGTATCAAAAGTGGGGTTTACACTATAGTCCCAGTTTCTAAACTCAATCACAAAAATGCTAAACTTAGAAGGCACAGTTCTAGTTCAGCTGCTGATGCTTTCAGGTTCATAAATCTTACTCGACTGCCCCAACCTTACTTATAAGCTTACTTACAATCCATGTTTCAAAGTCAGGGAGACCTGAATCTTAGGGATAGGGGTTAGCGGTGGCTTTGGGACAGTTGGGTTAATGGTTGAACTTCATGATCCTGAAAGTCTTTTCCAACATAAACAATTCTACGATAAAGCCAAACTGCCCACTGACCAAACAAATTAAACTGGGCTAGGGATCGCATCATTCCCAGTCCTTAGACCCGAAAGTAGAGGCACATAACCCTTTTGGATTCAAGTCCTTATCCTTCTATCTGATAAAGCAAAGCATCATCATTACAGCCACCTTTTGAATGAAAGGGAACACTTATTTTAGACGTGCAAAACCAGGTGACTTAATTATGACACTTCTGATGAGACAACTTTTCTACTGGCACGTTCCCAGGCCTGTTCCCAGGGGAATTCAGTGGTAACACGAAGAGCGTGACCGTTTATTTGGCTTAAGGAACACATTAATTTATCTGGCTTACAGAATTTGAACATCTGACGGATGACAGTGTAGTTGATTTTATTCATCAGCTAATTGCTTTGCCACCTGGAGCTGCAGCTCTATATATTCAGCTTATAAAATATCTGAAAAGGGTCTCAATTATTCTTTAATTTGTTCCTTGAATATAAAGTAGGAAAATCTGGCTTAATCAAACATTGTCTCAATTCTATTGGGATATGTCTAGTTACCTTATAACAAGGTAATCTTTCATCTAATCATATGATATGATAATTCCCCACTTTCAAGCCAAGTATCCTCTTAGTTACAATCAATTTTCCACTGAAAAAAATAAACATTGTCTTTTTACTGAAAGCCCCACAGAGGAAAATAGCCCTTTTAATGTTAATACAGCCAACCTAGGAATTTTTGTGTTGGAATTAATCAGACCCCCTCATTTAGTACTGATGGGTAAACTATGATATCCCAAGTTTTTAGAAGCAACTCTTCATGCATAGGGTGATTTTTGGCATATTTGGAGAAGTCTGACAATGAGCATTTGAGCAGAAGGGTGGAATCAGCAAAATCCAGGGGTTCTCTTATTTTACCATATAAAACCATTTTATATGGCCTCTTCTGTGAAAATTGACTGCCCAATTGTCTTTGTACTTATTTTGACAGCAAATAACACAGGAGAGAGAAGATCCCTCAAGCGCAAAGTAGGTTTTCTCCAAATATTCTGTGTTTTAAAATACTGTTTCTATGTTTTCCCTGCACTAAAAAAAAAGATATTACTAGGTCATAGAACCCTGCATAGAACCATGGAATGATATAGGTTGGGTTGAAAGGGATCTCAGAAATTATCCAATTTCTAATCCCCTGCCATGGGCAGAGACATCTCTCACCAGACCAGGTTGCCCAGGGCCCCATTCAACCTGGCCTTGAACACTCACGAGGATGGAGCAGCCACAACCTCCCTGGACAATCTGTTCCAGTGCCTCTGTACCCTCACAGGGAAGAATTTCTTCCTGAGATCCAATATAAATCTACTGTCTTTTAGCTTGAAATGATTCTCCTTGTCCTATCACTAGAATCCCTCATAAAATGTCACTCTCCAGCTTTCCTATAGGGATCTGTGGTACTAATATTATGCCTTAAATTCCTTGGTTTTAATAAATCCTTATTATTTTTAATATTGTACTTAGTTTCAAGCTATTTTGGCAACTGGGCTGCATTTAGCGGGAGCAGGCAAGGGATCTGGAGGAGGGAAGTAACTCTCCCTGAAATTAATTGCTCCCAAAATTCAGATTCTCACTCTCTCTGGAAGACTTTACATGCAGCTAGAGAAGGAGCACAGACTCACACCACTTTGAATTCAAAGGCCATCACTTGAGTAAATTTCTCTGCTATAAATTTGGGATTCTTGTCATAAAATGGGACAAGGATTCCTATACCCAGATTTCATACTCCGGATTCATGAGGCATAGTGGAAGCTTTTCAGCAAAAGAGCCTGATATTTGGCAATAGTTCCATGAGATCTCCCTGGAGCTTCCTTCTGTGGGAATATCGACTTTGTTCCCCTCTAGCATCTGATAGACATATGAGGTTGAAGCAACAGCTGACTTCTCTGTTAGCTCTGTTCAGTGAACTGCAGCCACAATGCCTAGACTTTTTGTGCTGAAAGAAATCTTCTGATCAGTCTCCCTATGGCCTCAAAGAAAGCTGCATCTTGGATATGTTAAAGCCACCATAAATTTCCAGGCTAGCAAATATTTCCACAGCCCAGACACCAATGAAAACATGGCAAGCTCTGAATCCAAACAGCCACAAGGAAAATGTAGACCTAGATAATCACAGACTAAATTTCAGGGCAGTATGTTAATAAAATAAAAATCTTAGCATGGGTTACCCAGTTCAAAAGAGAAAAGGAAGTAGGCAAGTGTCTAGAGGATGTGGACAGACTATTCTCAATGGTACTCAGAGACAGGACAGAACAAGCACAGATTGGAATCCTGGAAATTCCATCTAAACATGTAGAGAAACTTCTTTCCGTCAAGGCTGACAAAGCCCCGCCACAGGCTGGCCAAAGAAGTTGTGGAGTCTCCTCTTGGAGAGATTCCAAATCTGCCTGGATGCCACCATGGGCATCCTACTCTGGGTGGACCACTTGATTCTGTGATTCATTCCGTCAGCTAAATATTCATTCTTGCTTCCCATGAATTTGCTGTTTGTGCCATGATCTGCAGAGCACAGAAAGCAAAAAGGTCTGCCCTGACTTTCATCCAGTGCTAGTATTAGAACAGAGAGCACTTTAAGTTTCCAGAGAAGATAAAAACACTGTGTCCAACAGACTCCTGGCAGAAATCAGAAATACCTACTGTAGACTTACAACTGGGGTCACTATAGAAAACAGGAATGGAGTATCCTCTGCCATAGCTTTTACATCATCTACTAGTACTCACTCTACCTTCTGAAAAGTTGCCAGCAGCCCACGCTGGGAGCCATAGCCATGCCATTAGGGTTCAGATGTTTGCATATATTTAGCAAACACTTCAGTTATTTGGAACTTGACTGTGCTCTTTTGGTCTATCCCTTCTCTGGTTATGAAAATAACAAGAGACAACAGTAGCCCTATTAGATTTTGGCTAACATCAGAGGCGTTGTCCTGGCCAATGAGGAGAGCGTAATTCACTCTCCTAAACATATGGCAGTGATCAAGTGGAACCTTAAATGAGAGCTGTTCAGATCTCTCTCAGCTTAATCTTTTTTCGGTGGATAATCTTTTGTTTTCTTAAAGAAATACCTATCCATGAAAAACACATGTTTAATAGGGATCTGGGACAGTGTTTCCCTTATTAAAAATACCATTATTTTCATCTCCTAGGCTATGGGGTTTATTTCCCTCCTCTTTCATCTCTTTTCCCTATTAGGGAAAGTAAAGACACCCTGTCCTGCCCATTTTTTAGAAACTGAAAAGCCTTGGAAGAGTTTCATTGAAGAAAAAAAAAAGGGGGGGAGGGGGGGCAGGAAGAGAGGTAGGGGGAAAGATTTAAAATAAAAATAGCTTGTGGAACAGATCAGATCTTTTCCCCAAGTTTCCAAGCCCCAAGAGCTGCCAGAGCAAACAATATTTTCCAGGCTCAAATTAAACACTGTTTCCATTGGTCACCTCCTCTCACCTTCATCTCCTTGCCAGCTCATAGCCACATCAGCCTTAGAAAACCTGACAGCACTGGCAAGAGGTACCAAGATCTGAAAGCCCATGTAGTTTTTTTTTAAACCCACCCCAACCCCCAAAAAGAGTAAAAATGTGGTAGAGCGATACAGCTGCGGCTCCCTTTGCATTGGCTGTTCTCAGAGTGTATCAAGGGTATTTTAAAAACACATTACTTAATTTTAGCAGTGAAATTATCAGGGGTGATAATAAACTAAAGGTATGAGAAAGGTGTCAACGTTTTTTATTTAAGCTCAGAGCTCTTTTCACCTCATCACACAGAGGTAAAAAAAAGAAGGGAGTTAAAAAGCAGCATAGCAACATCCACGTTTCCTCTACCAACCTCCTACTAGCACTGACACGTAACTTTCATTAGACAGTTCATTACAGTGAAGTCTCATCTAAACATCCTGAATGGCTACCACAGCTAGAAATTACTCCTGAGTTCAGATATAGAGAGCTCAGCACCAGATTCAAGACTGATTAGATGTCTGATTCTCTCAGCATCCTTCATTCAATGGATTCTATTATTTCAAGCCCTAACAAACCTGTAGTAACTCCCCACCTCTACTGAGGAACAGATCTACCCCTGAAATAAATACAATGAAAAAAAGATGTTCTAGAATGAATTATTTCCAGCACCACAGTCCAGTGTATTCCAAATCTCTTGAAAAAGGCATAACGTTTATTTTATGTCTTCCTCACTGTGGAGCTTTGTCAGAAACCTTGTTACCCCTTGACAAGGTAAGACTTTGGAGGGGCCATAATCTAAAAATTACCTGTGCTCTGGAGAGAAGACGACTAATAACAGCACCTGAGCAATAGCACAGAGCTCGCAAGGCAATCATGCCCATAAGCCAAGCCAATATTCTGCAGCAGACAATATCCCAGAAGAGAGCACAAAGCTGATAATCTTCACCCTACATAGCTCAGATCCAGGATCATCACATTAATTTGTGGGTATGACATTATGAGGGTAGTTGTTCATTAAAAGGGGGAATAGAGAAGCAGCCAGTGAACTGCGGAGGCTGTCTGCAAGGAAGATGGAGAATGGCATGTCTTCAGCTTGGAAAGTCCTAAAAACACCACTGTTCAGTGAAAGTTAGAAATCCCAGAGGTACTGAACTTGTCATTGAGCTGCTAAGCAAAAGGACGTGCATGGCCACGGATAGGTGAAAGAAACAGGCATCAAGCAGGCTGGAGTTTTCACCGCTTTCCTCTGAACAGAGCGAAGAGAGTTGTGTTGACAGAGCACACAGAGGAACTCAGCAAGCTGCTTTGGGATGCTCTCAAGGAGAATGAAAGAAAATCAAAGCCACATCCTCACTGAAGTTAAAATAATGTGACTACAACCTAACTATTGATAAAGTGGATAAAACCAAATCAATGTCTGATTTATTTGCAACAACAAACCACTCAAGATAGCTGAAATGAGACAAATTCCACCCCAAGTTTAAAAAACAAGACAGAGTTTTTGGGTTTGTTTTTTGGGCACTTGCAATATTAGCCAAGGAAAGAAAAGGTTGTGACCAAGTGTTAAACAATAACCTCAAAGATACAATACTGGAAGTGGTCAGAGCTTCCCACCTCTCTCAGAATCTCCTGGGGTACCTCCATCTCTCCTGTGAACCGTGTTCCATTTTGCAGGCCCAGCTTGAACACTCACAGATTTCTCTGAAAATACTTTAAGTGCAATATTGATAGAAGACTACTGAAAGGCTGGAATTTTTTCTTTCCAGTTGTCTCTGAGGACATCTCAAAGATCCTCTGGTTTCCTCAGTTGCAAGATCAACTCTTGTAATTATCTGCTGATCAAGCCAGGATGAGAAATACCGTTTCTTTTTATTCTTTACATACACACAAAGAATCAACATGAATTCCATGCTTTTTCCCTTCCCTTCATTTCTACAGATATTAACCAAAGCCAGAAGGCCTAATAGGGATAAAAAAAATTGGTTACCGCTTACATTAATGGAATTATACTCATAGAAAACTGTTAAATTATGCCCTAAATCAGATTTTCAAGCTTAAACAGAGTAGCAAAAGGTTTGTGCAAGATACAGGCCATGGAATGTATGCAATTGCTGCCCCCTCAAACCAGAAGGATACACAGAGATAACATGATCCTACCCATGTACTTGCTAAACAATATAGGCAGCGCTGTAATTACAGTCATGACCTCCCAAAGCTATTGTGTCTTTAATTAAGTCCTTAAGAGTAGGCATTCGCCACTTCATCCTAACTCACTCTAACTACTGCAGTGTATCATCTACATTTTCACAAAGAATTACTGTGTCATATTTCTGTCAGAAAGATGAAAGGGAGTATTTTAGTTCAAGTGGCATTTGCCGAATGAAACCGTATGAAGTGAGAGGCCCGTCAATGTCGTTTTAACAGCACTTCAAACCCAGTAAATGCTGCTGTTCCCCGTCTCTCCTCTGCTACTCTGCTTCCTCCCAGTGCAAACTGGGAGAAACTGGCAGGAGGAGCTACACAGAGCCAATATCACACCTGATTACACGGATGATAAAGCTGTGACAACTGATTTTAACCAGCAGACAGTGCACAGCAGCAGTGTCATCAACCAACAGTTTCACTTAACTCTTTACCACTCGTCACAAACAAACCAGTTCTCACTGGTGTCCACCAACCCTCACCACACTATCTTTGGATGGGTGAGTTTACAGACATCCCTTCCCATTCTGATATGATTTGAGCTACAGCAATATTCAGTGCACATAGGTAATGTTATTTTCAACATCATCAACAAACTGTTATTTAGGGGTATTTTTCCAGTAATGGTTCTGAAAGTGAAAAAATCTTACCCAAATTAATTGTGCATGTATGTGTGTGTGTGTGTGTGTGTGTGTGCATCTGTGTGTGTGCATGCGTGTGTGCGTGCATGCGTGTGTGCGTGCATGCGTGTGTGCGTGCATGCGTGTGTGCGTGCATGCGTGTGTGCGTGCATGCGTGTGTGCGTGCATGCGTGTGTGCGTGCATGCGTGTGTGCGTGCAGAAGTGCTTCTGTCTGTTGTCTGAATGGCACCACTGTTAACTCAAACACAGAGCCTCTGAGTAGTTCTGTCAGTTCTACTTTACTTTAACAGACTCACAGGCACCGGAGATGAGAACAATTTTCTGCTTGTTTATTTGACGAATTCTTATTCTAACTATGGAAACCTGACTCAGCCCAATTTCCACATCTTTTCAGTGTCTTCTTTGATATGAGTATTTTCACTCTGGTTTACCACTCAGCTCCATCAACTCAAATATCACATCCAAACAGTCTGATGAATGAGAAGAATTAAATCAAGGACTGTGGATGTAGTAGGAGAATGTTAAAATGATCAGCCTCTTGTGTTTTCTAAATCATCACGGAAGACTTTCAACACTGTCTTGCCGCTGCACACCAGGGAAGAAACAAATACAAGATGATCTTACATTTTCAGTCTTTTAGTCAATAGTCAGCGTGGTTTGACCCAAGCGCTCACATTGCTGTAGCCTTTCCAAAAGAACCTATATCCCAGCATCCTACCAGACTTTGATGTCTTCTCTGAGCCTTCTATTACTTCTCCAAGCAAGCGCTTTCAGTTACTTTCCCAGCTGACCTGTAAAATAGTGAAAATAAAGCATTGCTTGTATTAATCTGCTACTTGAAAGAAAAGCACCAAACCCCATTCCCCTTATCGTCAGAAACACTCATATATCTTCTGCAAACTCCTATTTTATTACTGCCTTTCTAACATTTCTCTTGCTTGTTCTTGACTTCTGTATGAGATTTTTCACGAGCCTGGAAAATCCACACCGTTCACATCACCAGACAGATGTCAACAGTTGCCTGAAGCCTCTTCCTTTCTTTCCTACCATTTGCTGGAGTGTTAAGACAGTATTCCCTGTCTGAGCTGGTCTCCACAATAAAGGGAATCAATAGACAATATTGACAATATGGAAACTTATAGTGATCCCCAGTCTCTGGAACAATAAAGAATCTGATGCTGAGTGGCTTTTCTGCCACTTTAGGTGAGAGTAATGCTTCAGGTACATCAGGTACCTCTTAGCAAAATTTCATCTCTTGCCCACACAGCACGCAAGGTCCGGTGAGGCACTCATGGCTGACACTGACCAGTAAAAAAAATGAACAAATTTAATTTGCATTATAACGCCCAAAGCTTCATTCATATTACAAATCAAACTCAGCACCTACAAGTGGTAAATACCTCTTGGTGTGGACAAACTACTCTAGAAAGATAAAGGAAAGATCAGGGAGGGTCTCTAACATAGGCCTGTAAGCAGCACTGCCTGGTGGGGTACCCACCAATAAGCAGCAGTTTACAAAACTCCAGGTTGGTACCAGCAATTGTTTGTTCATAGAATAATCTGTTTCTCTTGTGACTGAACTGAGGATAGGAAGGAAAATTGTTCCTGAATTATTTGGATTTCAGCCAGCCAAGATTAAACTAGAGCTTCTAGTACTTCTGCTCAGTACAAGATGTTACAGCCTCTGAAATTACTCCATTTGTTTAACACATTCTTATGGGCAGCTAACTGCAAAATTAAGACCGTTTTTCATAAGATTAAAAAACCCAAAGGAAAAACATTCTGCCCTTTCCTAAGCGAAACACTTCAATGTTTCAGAACGCTTCACCTTGTGTTCCTGCTTTCAAAAAACATCCACCATCCCTGCAAGCATACAGCAATGTGATAGACACATCTTATGTTACTTCCCTAAGGTGAGAGGAAGGAGTTCAGCCTTAATAAAGCAGCCCTCTTGCCAATCCTTTTGCATATCACCCTTAAGCAGACCTTTCTTTTTCCGGGCTCCATGTGAAAAGGTCACCGGCCTTTTATCAGAAGAAGATAGCCCCTGTGAAGTCCATCTGACACCAGCACAAGAGCCTCTGCTCTGCTGTTACAAGACAGGCACCTCTGAATGCCTGATCGCATCTGTCTCTACTACAACTTGACAAGCTCACGGTGTGAAAGATGTGTTAGAGCTCATTCCATTTGGAAAAGAACATCTGCAACTGCTGACATCGGGTCTCTCTATCTAGGAGACATGCTAAGTAATTGCAAGTTCTTCTTGACAATTAGAATCGCATCTGGGGTCTTGTCATTGATTTCAACAAGCTTTAGGATCAAGCACGCATTTACCAAAAGAGACTGTTTGGGTTTGATTTCTTCAAGGAATTTAGGTTGAGTCTGTAAATGCTAAAAGTCTGAGGTAGCAGCACAATGTGATCAACAGACTCTCCAACCTTCACATCATAAACAGGATGAGATTACACACACACACATATATAATGCCCCTCCTTTTGAAAACCTGATTACATCACACAAAAAATTTTATTACTGCATAAATTATTTAATTATTACTGAAAAAATTATTTGGGTTACACTGGATAGGTTTGGTGGGGGTTTTTTGATCCCACTGGACTGAATCATTCTTTCAGCTATTACTTCTGGCTGTGCTCTGAAAGACTTAAAGTCACCCCAGAAGCATGAAAAGGTACCTTTAGAGAGACTTTTGAAAGTCTATTCTCTCACAGCATACATATCCAAACAAAAACCTTATACCCCTTAGGAAGAGGAGGAATCAATGAAGTAGTGTATTCCTTCATACACTAAAAATTAAGCCAGCATTAGGCACTCTGAGCTTGCAAAAATACAAACACGGATTCAGCAAGTCAAACCTTGAGGGGGCTAATCTGCTCTCCTCTGTGCCAAAGCATTTGTGTTCAGCTTGCTGCAGAGAAGAGCCGGGGAAGAGAGGAAGGGCAGAAAACCTGAAGGCTTATAATGATTAAGGAACTAAAACTTAGGAACAGCCTAGGACAGCAGGGACTGCCTTTGAGGATGCTGCTTTCTCCAGAGCAGAGCTGATCCTGCCTCAGGGGACAATATCTGGATTCTTCTCAGCTACTAAAGATGTGAGGAGGATCCCACCCACCAGAGGATTTTTTTCCCCACTTTCTATCGATGAGTAAATATAGCCTAAGAAGGAGCATTTCTACCGAAGAGAACACAAATACTGTGTTGACAATGCCTTTTGAGAGCTATAAAGTCCCCCTGTGAAAGCAACCCCAGCTTCTCACCTTGTCTATTGTTATACAGACAACTGCGCTTGCAGGGTCTGCAGTGAATCCTCTGTAAAGCAGACAAGCAGGTACTGATGTTACACCAGAACATACTGCCACTGCTAGAGCCAACTTATCATCGCTGCCAATTATTCCCAAGTCACTGATATGTTTTTGAGTTTTTTTAATCTCAGAGAATGATCTTCAGCTGGAGGCTTTTTCCCACCCATGACTCTGAAGTATCCCTGGTGGCATGCTGGCTAATTAAGAGCCAAATCAATCTCTTGATGAAATAACACTGAGAAAGATTTCTACAGTCAAGAAAAAAAGAATCAAATGCTTAATCAGGGTAGGAGGAGCAGCATCCCAACACTTGCAGTAAGCACGAGAGAGAGAGAGAGAGGTCTACAGCTAGCAATTAACAATGATGAAAAGGACAGTGATTTAAAGCATCTTGCTATGACATTTTTATCAGACTAAATGAGTTTGTTAGGCCCAGCGGCTGCATATGTATATTGTCATTTAATGTTTGGAGAGCAACACATCAGGCAGTGCCCGATTTAATAAGTCATCTTGACACTGGTTTGAAATGAGCAAATCAGCATTACGAGGAATGCTTTCACACCCAGAGCAGACAGGCAGATATCCTAAGCATGTGAGGTGACACCAATCAACAAAAAACCCAACACCAGGGAGGTGGAAAAGAGAAAGAGAGAGAAATGAAAGACAGGAGAAGAAACAGGCAGCAACACTGCAATGAAAGACTAGTTCTGTCCTGTCTCCTCATTTGGTTGGTTGGTGTCAACAAGGCAGATTTCTTTTCACTAAGGCAGAGATCCATCACGTATCTTCGGGGTTATAAACCTCATGTATTATTTAAGCTCTATATGGATTATTGCCAATGAACTAAAATTAATGACAGGGAAACCTTTCAGGACTTTTTACTGCTTTAGCAGCAAGGTAGAATATTCCTGCCACGTGCTGGGTTAATCAGAAGTTGTGTTTTAGCACAAGAGGGCTGGCTCTACACACATGCTTTGAGAGGCTCTCCATGAAGCCCAGAGGAAATGTGTCTCTGTGAGACAACTAAGGCTCCAGTTTTTCATGACTTTCAAAGAAGCAGCAGTTTTGATCCTCTGGCCTCTGCAGATTGGCTGCTTGCTTTGTCCCTTGCCTTCCAACCCTATTTATATTCTCTTTACCTCAGGGTATGTCTGTAGTGCACAGGTACCAGAGTTAGCTGTAAACCTCACCAACTCCAGTGTGGATGAGGCTGTGTGGAGCTTGGTGCAGCCTAATTTGCCCTTGCTGTCACTATTTTGTTTAAAAGTAGTTTAATTATGTCTCTACCTGGCTGACACACTTCCCACATTAAACCTCACCACATCCTCATCCCTTCACTCACACATACTCTACAGTTTCAACACCACTCTTCTCAGTGGGCTGATCCACTTCTAAATGATTCTCTTTTCCTTCTCCACAAAAGACATTGGTGCCAATCCAACAATCCTTCTACATTTTGAGATTTTTCTCAAACTTTGCCTGTTGACTACACAGCTCACAAATTCCATTTTCCTCCAGACCCAAATGCCTAAAAATGCAAAGTCTCAGAAGAAAAACATCATCTCCTGGTCTTGTAGGGCACCAGTAGGTACAGTAGGGTATGGTAAAACAACTGATACGATTTTTTTTAAAATGAAGCACTCAGAAATATAACCTATAGTAGGAGCAGCTTTAGTGAGGAAGGCAAGGAGAGTGCAAAACATCTCCTTTCCAGGGGCTGCAAATATCCCGTCAACAAAAGTGAGAAATAATCAACTTTCCTCACATACATATACACACAGAGTTTGGTCCCACTCCCTCTCTATTTGGACCAAGAAAGGAGAAATAAGATATCATTGCTACTGGAACAACATCATTCTATTACATGCATAATCCATATCTGATGGGGTGTCTACCTAAATATATGGCTGTTACTGTTTACTCAACCCCCTGAAATCCAGTCTCTCCTCCGTGCCCATGGCTTGCAAAGGTTTATTTTCTTTAGTGTTCAGAAGCCAGTCCCTCTACACCCTAAGGCCCTGCAGGGCAAGGAGCCACAGAAGCTAAAGGCAGAGAGGGAGGACTTCTAAGACCTATATATCCTCTATCCTTGTTGAACATAGTGCAGGCATAAAAGAGGGAAGAGAACTAAGGACCCAAATCTTTGTTCTTTCATCCTTCATGGAAAAGGTATATCCAAACATCCCACCAAAGCTGCCCTCTTGTCTTCAGACAGCAGTTTCCACTGTCCTGCAAACCCTGGAACACGCAAAAGGTTCAAGAACATTTTTACTAGCTGAAATTTTAATAGACTTTTCCTCTCTCACACTCTGTCCAAAGATCTCTCAGTTCAGTATGTGGTCAGCAGAGCCTATGGCCAGGCAGTTCCTGGTTTGCAACATCAGAATGATGCAGCAAAGATATGTCAGCCCAAGATGACAAGGCTTTGACAGTTCTTCATCTTTACCTAATGTCTTTTGTGTAGTTACACTAGCACTAACTCAATGCCCAAGATCAAAGTGTAGCTCTGGCAGTCTGATGGGAAGATGGTGCTAATGCACCTTGCTTAAGCTGAAATCATCTGCAAACTGCATCATTAACGGTGCAGAGTTCCCATGTCCCTGAAGAAGGGTAAGAGCTTTTCCCTGCCCACTCCCTAAACTGCTGGCACACAGAGTGCTGCTGAGCAGGAAATGCAGTGCTGTCCCTCAGTTTGCATCATCAGAGATACAGTTAGGTCATTATGTATGTAAATGTTTCAATAGACTTAAGACAACTTGAGGACCTTCCACTTGTGAAGGCGCATGACCATCCTTTGCTTCACATTAAAATGAAACAGAAGCAATACCAGAAACACTCTGCAAAAGAATTGCAGAGCCTGAAAATGCCTCTTTGTTTTGCAAGGAGTAAGCTATTCTGATGTCCTTTTTGGAACACCAATACCTCTCCTACAGAGCTTGTTGTTACGTTGCCTCATCCCAGTCAGGTTGCACTGTCTAAGGACACTCTAAAACAGGGACAACAGCCAGAGAGTAAAGTAGTGCTCAAGATGAACAGGAACAGACCTTAGGCCCCAAGGGAGATTAAATCTCCTCATCTTCAAGCCCCAACAGTTCTAACTCATCATTCTTTCATTGTGAGGTGGAGAAACCAGGATATTAAATCCCATCAGGAGATGCCCAAGCATGTCCGAAAAACAAGAAATATCACAGTTTCTCCATGGCAGTAAAAAAAACCCAACAACTTCATCTGATCCAAACACTGAAACCAGGGACAAGTGAGGTACATTAGGGGGTTTGTTTTTACAAAAGCTGCCACAGACTGAAGGGAGAGTGATTTCCACTTTAAATAAGAACAACTCAAGATCATTAACAAAGCCACTGAAATCTGCAGTCCATACACACAACTCTCTGCAACCTTCAGGTATTACATAGCTGAAAGCAAGTGAAAAAGTGGCAGATAGACAAGTTTCTTTTCCAGTCAAACTCTGAAGAGAATTGCTTGTTTCCCTGCACAGTGTGGCCATCAATGACACACCACAAGGCTTTGCCAATTTCTAAGGCAGGACAGATTCTAAAGCTGGAGAACCACTTACTAGTTCATGTTCCTGCTACAAGAAAGTTAGATGATGGAGCTGACATCATCATGAAAGTCATGAAGGATGAGAGCATCAGATTTGCATATTCTTTTCCTCTGTAAACCAAAAATAATTTGGTTTTCTGAACACTGTTAATGCACAGTTCTTTACAGCACCCACTGGAGGTAAGAATGCAGAGCCAGGAAGTGTCCCGAAGCCTTGACTTTTTCTGCTGTTTTAACTTTGCTCTTTTCATTTAGAACACCCTTGTTTCCATGGGCACTAGGTATAGAAATTTTGCACCAGCTCAGGAGACTCTATGATGAGAAATTACATTTTAATAATTGGTGCAGAAAACAATCTCCCCATATGGCACAGAAAAACTGCATGAGCTGGAATTCCAAGTAGCGAAAGCCAGTGTTCCACACAGCTGCTTCTGGGCTCCTGAAAAAGGATCCAAGCTAAAGCCATACTAATTACACCCACATGTAGAGTAAGAACTGCTTTTCATTTATTTTCAATCTGTACTGGTTTTCAGCCTGGATTCGTTCGTTCAGAGGACCTTTAAGGGGTGTGGCTTTAATTTGCATCTGGCTTCAGTTTTGGGGGACCTAGCAGTGGCACTTTCCTGAACTCTTATCCAATTAATTGGGCCTTCATGCATAACTGATTGGGCACTCATGCAAAATAACTGGTCATGTAGGCGTGAAGCAATTGGGTCCTCATGCATGAATCAATTGAGCAGCCATGCACAAATTAACTGGACATGCAAACACAAGCTGAATGTGTGTGCAAGTATGAACTGATTTGGCACCCAAGCATGAACACATCAGGCACTCAGGCATGAACTCATCAGGCACTCATGTGCGAGCAAGCTGGGTGCTCACATGTGAATGCGGCAAAACTTGCAATTTATGCCCTATTCTACCCTTCACTTCAGTGAAAAACACATGGGAGTCATTTTGACATCAATCCTCCATAAACTCCATTTTCAACATCCCCGCAGGCTATATGGATAAGCATGATGGACCCAACACTGCAAATTCCCAATCCTGGAATACATCTTAAGTCTGAAAGTTACTCCAATTATTGCAGTTTGAAGCCAGATCTGGGTGCTGCTTGTGCTCCCTAGTAGTTACTGCAGTGCACCCCTGGGGAGCTTTTACTTAAGTTACTGCCATTTACCACAAATTCTAATCACTGGTTCAGTAAAGAATAAAATATAACTAATTAAGCACTTAAGCAAGCACCTTTCTCCCTCTTTCCTATACTCCACTTAAGCCAAATGTACCTTTCTAATCTCAGTTTCTCACACATATTACAAGTTATGCTCAGTTCATCCGCATCATCTCACTGAACCAATGGGCAATGCAGGGAGTTGGGACTGTGTACACAAGTTTCTTCTGTCTGATGGTACTCCATGTGTGTCCAAGGGTCTCTTCAACTACCCCGCACTTTCCAGTGTCACTGTACTGACATAGGTCCCCCACGGCCACAGTCATTCAAAGCATCCATGCTTTAGTGTGGGTTGTCCATGGACTGCAGTGACTGAAGCACGGGGGATCCTTCGACATCTTCCTATCTACATCTCCTCCAGCATCTCCTCACACTGTCAGAGCTGGGGTAGTATGAGTTCCCCTGATGGCCTGACATCATTATCACCTTCAGAGCCAGCCAGCACCTGAACAGAGAAGTTCATAGCCACCTCCCACAACTAATAACATCAAATCCTGCTGCATGGGTCCAGTGTGGGACTGGTGTGAACTCTGTGCTCTTGGGGGCTGAACTCATTAAGTGCTCCTGCATGTAGTCATGGAGCATTCATGCATGAGGAAACAAGGTGCTCATGTGAAACTAATTTGCCTCTCAGACATGACTTGAGCTCTCAAGCATGAACTAATTTGGTGCTCATGCGTGAACTATTTGAGCTTTTACTAATTTGGCACCCATGCATGAAGCATCGGGGTGATCAGGCATGAGCTAATTGGGTGCTCATGCACAAGCTAATTGAGTGCCCATCCCCATGTATGGACTAACCCGGCACTCATGCAGGAGCTGATCAGGTGCCTGTGCATAAATGCAGTAAAATGTTCCACCCCTTACCTCCACAAAACACGTACTCAAGAGCTGCTTCAACAGAAGTGTGTTACAAACTCTACATCCTCACAATTCTAATATACAGCAAGTATAAACTTTGCACTTCCTCTCTGTGAAAGACACTAGGTACTAACACCACAGCAATATGTACACGTGCTCTCTAAAGTATCCTCTTTGTCCCACAGACCACATCATAATGACTAACTCAAGCATATAGTTTGGAAAAGGCCATTAAAATCAAGTCTAACTGCTAACCTAATGCCATTACATCCATCACTGAACTATGTCCCTCAGCACCATGTCTGCACAGTCTGAACATCTTACCCATCATAAACTCTACCCTTTGTACCAGCAGACCAGACAATATAGGATCAATATCATAACAAAGGGCACATGCACTTACTAAAATTCTAACCCACATAGAACCAGATTAAATCATCATCATCAGAGTCTGAACTTATATCTATTGCAAGCATCACCCTTTCACCTCACGGACTACATTAATGAGGTGAAGCTCATCACAGCCTGATACACATACTTTTCACAAACTTCAATCCTTACCTCCAGGGATCAGGCCATAGAGGTTAATATTCTAATTACAAGAATGCAAATGTATTAGTACATCCCTCAGGGCATAAATTGCAGTACTTACTGCATTCATGCATGAGCATCCAATAAAGTCACACAGGGATGTCCTACTAGTTCACACTTGAATGTTGTAGCAGGTTGACAAAAGGCCTGGCCTTAACTGGTCTTTTTGAGTTGGTGCCTGCAATCTTAAGCACATCAACCAGCTCTCAGGAAAGAGAAGCAGCTTGGGGAAACAAGGGTTTTATTAAATCTACATCCAAGAACAAGAAGAAACCCCAACCAGGTGAAGCAAACAAAACAAACTCTGTCACAACACCATTACACACATTCAGAGAAAAACTGGAGGAAATTATGTAGCAGCCTTTGGTGTCAGATGAGATCCCCGAGGGAAAGGGACATATTGCAGGAGAAGTTGAACCATCTCAGGACACTTCAAACCCCAATTTCTTGACATTCTGACAAAGATTTAAAATCACAGGTCCTTTCGGCTTCTTTGGCTCAAGAACAGTCCAGCCAGCTGAAAAGCAAATGCTTCTCTCGGTTTCTTTCTCCCGCTTCCTCAAGTGCTTCCCAGTGTCTCAGTCACAGCTACAACATAGCTGCTTTTGCCCCGCTGTTCAGTAAATCAACTGCATGGTGTCAACTGCATGATCAAGACAGCTGCATGACCAAGATGGCTGCATGCAGGAGGCACGACCACATGGTCCCAGCCACGTGGTGAGAACAAGATAGGAGCCACAACAGCAAACCAGCAGAAGCGCACACACACACACACACACACACACACACACCCTCCTCCAGTGCCTCAGTGGCTTTCTTCTTCATGGTTAGCTCACCACTCTGATGTCTTTAGGCAGATCGGCTTGCTATGATCAACACAGCTCTGCTCCGCCCAGGGACAGTCAGCACCAGTCAAGCCACACACCACACATTTGCAGCACTGGCAGAAGGAGGGCTACCAGCGCGGGTCTGTGCTCCCAATATCTCCAGCAAACAGCAGTGGCTCATGCCCACTGGCTGTGTTGCTCCAGCAAGTGTCAGTGATCGGCAGGGGCAGCCCCACTCCTGCCATGTTCAGGCTGGTCCTCCTCAGGAAAGACAGCTGCTGGCTGAAAGCAGCTTGCTCACTGTCCCAAGATAGAGCTCCAAGAGAGAGAGAAAGGTGCAATGGTCCCCACTTTATAGGGGGAGAGCTTCCCCCACCCCCAGCTCGAATTTTGCCAGGGTAGAAGGAGAATGGTCAGTGAAGATGTGTTCTCTTTGAAGAGAAGCACAAACCAGAATTTCCAATGTTCAGTAAATTCTTGCATGAGTACCCAATGAAGAGGTGCACAGCTGCCCAGTTACTTCATGCATGGGCACACACAAGTCACACCCCAGTAGCCTATCAGTTCATGCATGAGAGTCCAATCAGCTCATCCTTGAGGGCCCAATGAATACAAACACAGGCACAAAATTAATTCCCATCCAAGTGTCAAATTAAGTTCTGTCAGCTGGCCCAAGCAGTTTGTACACAAGCAGCCAGCTGACTCATGTATGAGTGTCCTATGAACTTACACTTGATTATCCAATCAGTTCCTGCATAGAGACACAATTAATTCATGCCTGAGCACCCAACATCCAGTTGGTTCCAGATGCTCCATGAGCTCATGCATGATTGCACAATCAGGTCATACACGATCAGTGAATTCATGCATGAGCACCTGTCCACTTCACGCATGGTCAAACAGCTCACTTGAGACAAGCACCTAGTTCCATGCATGAGCTCCTCATGATCTCAGAGTACCACACTGGAAACGTGACAGGCTACTACATCCAGGGGCTGCAGCAGGGCCAACGCAGAAGGCATTCATTAACTGCCATATGCAGATGACAGCTGGACTTAAGCTGCTGTAGATGCATTCCAAAATGCCAGGCCCTCAAAGAAGCTCAAAGTGCCCCATCACAGACATATTTTAGAAAGAACAGGTACAAGGGGAAGAGACACAGAGAGAGATAAAGTTGAGGCATGGATGAAGAAATAGGAGTAATAAAGTATAGGAGCAGGTCTGCTGATGGAAGGAGGCACTCCATGCTTGAGAAGTTTCCTTGAAGCACTGTGGCAGACAGATGACCCATACCAGAGCAGGGACACCTGTGAGGTGCGAAGTTACAAAGATATGCTGGAAGACTAGCAGCATAGTTGATCCAGAAAAAGTGTCCAAAAGGCCTGAAAATTCTCTTTCCTGGCACTCTACTTATTGGGACTGAAAGAACAGGAACAGAACAGGGTGAAGTGGGGCAGAAAGCCCTTTAGAGAAGACAGCTGGGAGTTAAGGAATTGAAAATGCTTAGGAAAATAGAAGGTTCCTTTAATGTTCAGGATGTAGAACAAGATCCAGAACCATTGTGCCTCCTGCTACACTATTCTACTCCCCAGGTTAGGGAACATCCATTTTGCATCAAGAGAACACTCTTCACCATCCACTTGAGGTCCCCATTTGGCATGGCCAAACAGCTATTTGAGTCATGAACCTACAGGTACCTCCAACAGCACTGTTAATTTTCACTTGTATGTACTCTCTTCATCTGCTTTGCATGCTGGAATAAATAAATGGAAAACACTGCCCTGGCAGAGGCTGCCCAGAGAGACTGTGGAGTCTCATTCCAAACCCACACGGACATGATCCTGAGCAACCTGCTCTCTGTGACCCCACTGTAGCAGAAAGGCTGTATGTTTGCAATAGCAGATCATCATAACTCAGCTGACATCCCCCATGCCTGAGGGAGCCTCCAGCGGGCATTGAAGTCAAAGAACCAAAAGAAGTGAAGGGCTAGAGAATGGGAACAACTGTTTAGGTACTACTGTCTACTGTGGTTGTTAAGATGTTACCAGGATTGACAGTGACAGTGTGAGTATGTTCTTACAGAGACTTGGTATCAGTAGCTGTATAAAAGAGACTGCCTCTTCCTCCACCAGGCAAAACCAGAGAATCCTAGAACAGGTTTGGCTGGAAGAGACCAAAGTTTGAGATGAAGTTCAAACATTAACCCAGCTCAGCCAAGTCATCACTCAGCACCACATGAGCTTTTTAGTTCCTCCAGGAACAGGGATCCCTCCTGCCTGTAGTGCTGCAAGAGGCTGTTGTGACCGCGTGTAGGACCCAGCACTTGGCCCATTGAACATCATACCACTGGCCACAGCCCAACGTGTTCCCACCCTGCTTCCCATGGCTGTCAAACTACCCGATTATACTTGTAGGGGCAACTCCATTCCACACCGAAGAAATGCAGTAATGCAGTGTAGGAACCCTAAGTCCACACCTATGAGATAACAAGGATGTTGTGTGGACACCACATCTTCCAGGCAGACACCCTGGGCCATTTTTCTCAACCACGCACCTCTACCTCATTGAACAACCCCAAAAGTATCATGGAAAATAAGCATCGTATCACAAGAGCCCAGTGTTTAAATGCACTCTCATTCCCCACCTCAATCTGAATTCCATATTCTGCTACAAGATGACAAGATAATTGTTAGGTAATTACACTGTCTTCATTTCCAAGTGCAGCAAAGATGCAGCAGTGGGAGAATGTACCAGCATAAATTATGTGTTTGTCCGCTCTTCACAAATTAACCAGCTGGCCTGTACATCACCAAAGAAATAGCGGACTGGAAAGAAACAATGGCTGGAATGGGAACACATCAGGGCTCTGTGTGCTGCTCTTGTCAATGTCTTTGGCATTTGCAGCTGGAATAATGATTGCTCTCTGCACCACTACTCCTCCCATGTACCAGCATTGAAGTGTGACACTGGCTGCTTCCACTGGCATGTAAGTGACACAGAGTACAGAAGACAGGCAAGAGACATTGTAAGGTATCACTAAGCAAACCTCTGGTAGCAATAACGTAACTTCAGCTGTTTCTGGTGCGTTTTTGTAACTTGGGTAGATCTACCTGGGTACAAGAGTCCACACTGTGCCCAGGAGGAAGGGGAGGAAGGATGTAGCCTGCAAATACCCTGCTGCTGTGACTCTAACAGAATTCATGTGACATTAGCTGCAGTCTGCCCACACAGTGCTCCAGTGCTGTAGAAGGGTTGTTCTTGCACTACCCTGTAACAAGTGGTTTTACTTGTGTTTTAATAGCTGCTTTTAAACTGTGTTAATTGCTGATTTTACTTGTGTTTTAAAAGCTTTACCTTCAGCAATTGATTTTTTATTTTTTTTACTAATTTTTAAGTTTGGAGCTCTAGATTCTCCAGCAGGATCTTCCTTTTTTTTTAATTCACAGAAATTTATTTGCTTCAGCTTTAGTAGCCAACACAGAGGTCATCCATTCCTCAGCTTTCTTGCAAGCCTGCTCTCTCTTCTAAGACAGGAAGCCTCCATGTCAGTAAACTGAAGAGATTTGATTTTTTTTTCCTCAGAGAGCATCTGAATCTGAATGTCATGAGGTCCTGCCAAAGTATATGCAATGTGACAACTTACACATACAAGAAGTGAGAGTGGCACGTATGACATATTCCTTGAGCCAAGCTTTAAGTAGTCCCAGCTTTGAATCTTACCAGCATCATCTCAGGGTTATATGGGGAACACTCCAGCTCCATCATTTGAAACATTCTGAAGCCTCTTTTAGTTTGCTCCAAGATGTCTGCAGCATCTTCAGATACGTCTTGCATCAGGCACTGGAGAATCTTGTCAGTTGAAGGGAAAGAAATAGCATCCTAAGTAGACACGACAAGTTCAGAACACCTTTATTTTAAATAAAGGACTGCTTACACAGGACTCTAACCAAACCCCATCACCAGGGAAAATTTACCCCAGTTGAACTCAACAGTCTGTCTGTACACTGCAGCACCACAATTTGCAGCTCAACAGGTCTGAAAAATAAACTTGGCTTCATGAAAAAACGCATGACAAAGGGCAGAGGTGGAAGATTTTAACACCTACAGGATCTTATTACTGACAGAGGAAGCACTCTTGGAACAGCTCCACACAACCAGGAAGAACACAGTAAGGAACCGCAACAGGCTTAAACCAAGGAAACTTGTCTCATTGGCATAAGGGTGGTGTAATTTTCTCAGCTTTCTTGGTACCACAGCCCAAGAATCCTTCTTAATGTTTGAGATGCAGGCTAACAGCTGTTTTGTTCAGATAACCCAGGGAAAGGAAAGGCAAAGTGAGGTCCCAGCCCATGGCTGACATGAATCAGGCAGCTCCCTCAGACTTAGAGCATATCCAGCTGAAAACTGAGCCCCATTTATGTAGTTTTTCTCCTCAGAGGTGTAACACTGCCATCACATAAATGTTTTAGGGGTTGCCATGCTAAAGCAACCTTGATGAACTTTCTAGCAGTACATAAGAGCACTGCAGCACCCAATAAATCAAACCATGCCAGCATGGCTGCAGGTCTTAATTAACAGTTTCAAGTTTACAGTCTCCCCAAACACCGCTCTTAGAATGAAAAAGTAAGACTGGACACCAAATTCTCTGCTGGTGCAAATGAGGGAACTTCCACTGAAGCAGAGAAGCTTTGGCCAATTCAAACAAGCTACCGCAATTTGGATCTGGTGCTGTTTCTGCTCCTGCTTATAGTAGTCTGTCAAAGTTCCTGCAGGATGAGTAACAATGGAACCGTTACCTCCTACAGCCACTTTCATGCAAAGGTTTGTAGTCCTCAACAGAGGAGACCTCATTACCCACAAGATCCAGTTCAGGCAAAGGAAGCAGTGACAGGTCCAAGTCTCTTTAACTAAACAACAGCCAAATAAAGACGTGCCCAAGCCCCACAGACCAGGTTTCAGGGTGCCTGTTCCACAGCTGTGGAATACTTTGTTTAACCAAGTATTTTTTCAGTGATGTACTTTAAAGAGAGAAACATTTTTTCTTTTTATTGCTCAAAACCACAGCTACCACACTGAGTCACATTTCTGAGCCTTAAAAAAAACCCCTGCTTTTACCATTCTAAATTTTCACTTCTTTATAAGCCATGACTTTACAGAATTCTTTCCTTTTCTTTTTCTGTGTAGTTCAATATGCCCTGTACCTAGAGGGTAATATTGGCTTTAATTTGCTCTAAATGTTAGAATGTTGGACAAGTGAAGCATTTGATGGTGATGATAATGAGTAGCCCATTAAAGGTAATTTTTAAAAAGTTAATGAGCTCTCACGAAAGGCCCGACATGTACTGTAATGAAAAATGTTTGCGTAAAGAATATAACTTTCTTACTATTTACTTTATAGAGAGCTCATAAAACTTTTTAATATGCTTTCAATTAATTCAGCAGTTTAGATGACACTTGAGTTTTATTTTCATTCTTGCTTAGCTATAGGAGATTATAGAAATCAAGTTTTTTTCTAAGGAAAGCAACTGATATCTCAATTAATCACTCTTTTACCACGCTGTTCTTTATTGAGTGTCCAGGAATTCAATTCCCCACCCCCCACTTAATTAAGGGAACTCATCAGTGATTTAGTGATAATGACTCTTACCATTTCTTCAGCTGTGTGGTCACTGCTAGCCACTAATTGCATTTACTAGCATAAATAAAGCCCTTCAGTGACTAAACAAAGTTGAAGTAGCAATAAATTAAGCCTGCCATGTACACTTGGTTAAACCTTTAGCCAACACAAATATAAGCAGCCTTTACTGTGATTTGCTTGGTACAATGACATCATACATCTCCAAACAGAATATCAAGACTGCAGCTGAAAAACTAACACAATTCCCTTACACGAATCAAATTGCAACAGCCTCCAGTTTGTGGCACACTCTCTTCGGTTTTTGGCCTCTGGGTCATCTGCCTCATCTGATCACATTATAAAATAAGCTATATGGTCACCCCAAGTTTTGCATTTTCTGCATGATTACATTTTGGCAGGAGAACACCCCGTGTTGCCTCTCTCCACAGAAACATTTTAAAATTACTGAAAAGTCAGAAGTTAACCCTGCTCGGAGTCAAATCCAGCCTTCTCCTGAACTAAAACCCAGGAGGAATGAAAGATAAAAAGGGCTGCATCCAGAAACAGACAGAAAGGAAACATTCAAAGTCCCAAGCAGAGGACTATCATGCTTACATTTTCCTCTAAGCAGACCTAGATGACAATTCTGCTCATCTTTTGCTCTATCAGAGCCCTTCTTAGGGAACATATCTACACTGCAGGACAACATACAGCCCAGAGACACCGAGAAAGCAGCTTTGCTGGTGAGAGCAATCACATACATACCATCAAGCTCAAAAAGCAGTTCCTTAGTCCATCAACATTGAAGCAAGTCTGAGTCACAGACAGAAACCTCTCCCACAAGACAGTACCTGAAACCTTCTTTCAAAAAGATGAATGCCTCTCCTGAGTGCTTTTGTCCACCAGCAGAAAGTGGCTGCCAGGAGCAGCCAATTAACAGCAAAGTACTGGGTTCTTTTTTTTTACGATAAAGGTGCTCAGCTGGGTGCTGTCAGACAGGACCAGTTGCACTGGTCACAGTGGAGGAAGTATCATGTCTTCTGGTGCACCTGCAAATAGCACTTTCAAAAACACAGCAGGCAGCTTTGGTAGGCTATGACACTGCTGGTTTTGTGTTACTGCTGCTCAAAAATAATAAGGAAGAGGTGCTGGCAGATGGTGACTTTGCCTCTGAGCTGATAAACCCTGTCCTCAGGTATCTGTGAGTTGGAAATGGCAGGTTTTACCAGGGGAAGTTTAGGTTGGTCACAAGAGAAAAACTTCTTCCTGGAGAGGGTCACCAGGCCTTGGAACAGGGCTGCCCAGGGAGGGTGTGGAATCACCATCCCTGGACAGGTTTCAAAGTCATGGACATCTGGAGCTTAGGGACAGGGTTTAGCAGTGGCCCTGGGACAGATGGGTTAATGACTTTATGATCTTGGAGTTCTTTTCCAACATGAACAATTAAATGATTTTGCATTACAGTAAGCAGAAAAGTTCAAAATCCCTGTGAGCTACTGGAAGGGAAGGAAATATTCTGCACTTTCTTCTCTTCCCCATCTTATTACCACCTCAGCAGCAGCCAGGCTAAATCCCAACATACAGTTTAGGTCTGCAGTCACGCTCCTGTACTTGTTCTCTAGTACTAATAATTTCTTCACTAAGTAAAGCAAAACAATTAAACTCCTTAATGCAAGAAAGAATCAACTTTACCACAGATGTATTGTTGATCCAGAAATGGGCAAAGGATGAAAGGGAGGGAAAAGCTCTTTGAGCCTGTGTGCATGACACAGAATTTAAAAAAGGGGGAAACCTAATAACTGACTGGTTAAAACTTTATGGTGTAACCATAAAAATGGCAATAAGAACATTTTGCCTCAACCAGTTTTGTGCTGAGCTGTATAATTTTATGTCATTTTGTATTTATGTTTTCATTGTGGAAGTTTTGTTGACATAGGAGCACTAGAAAAATATGACGAGATTAGTTTTCACAACAGATTATGCTTTTACAGTACTTTAAAACCAAAGAGCTAAAGCAAAGTCACTCATATAACAGCCTTTCTCTGCCTTCTCTTTATTCTCCTAAGCCTGTGTTGAGTAATAATTCTTGCCTTCTACATCATGACACATTAAGGATGGAAAAGATTTCATCTACCTTTTCTCCTCTCCCTTTCCTTTTATTTTTCCTTTTGAATAGATCTGTAAAGGGCTGAACTATCACCCAGGCCTTCGCAAAGCCAATCAGCACAAGGCTGGATAAGCACACTGCAGAAGACGTGATCTATTTTTAATTAAGCCATCTTTGCAGAAGGCAATGTTAAGGAACCTGGCTTTGGAACTGCAGGGCAATCAGTGAATGGATGGTGAGTGGATTGAAAGTAAACAGAAGGAAGAATTCCAAATACAGGAAGGGCTCAGAGGGGATTTTCAAAGGAAAAAAAAAAAAGAAGTATTCCCAAGGAAAGAAAAAAATGAAGACTTTCTTTCTTATCGTAATTTTGAGGGGATGTTTCAGCCCTTATTTTGACTCATTTTCAAAGCCACATCAGGTTGTTTGTAGAAACAATTTGTTAGCAAATACAGGGTTATCCTCAGCCCTGGAACATTAGAAACTGCAACATATATACAACACTTACTGATGTTTAAGCACCAATCAGACTGTGTATTATTTGAGCGAAGTACACATTCAAGTCCACTTTACACCGTTATGGACCAGACTAAACAAACCTGACCTCTGGAGCGACCCTCCAAGGATCCCTAAAGATTGCAAATGCATAGTAGGCAGTCACCAGGAGGCTTTTACAGCCTGCTAATCGCATGCAAATGACACTCTGTCTCTGTAACGCAGCCAAATTCTGGAGTTGTGTATGAGAGCCATTTCCTGAAGAATTTGTGGAAAATGTGATACTTTTCCTTTTATGTATGAAATTCACAACATCTCATCCGAGGGCAGGGAAAGTGCTGACAAACTTCTCTCCAAGCCGTACTGTTCACTGTAGCAGCACCTCTCCAAAACTCTCTCTTCCTAAGTGGTGTGGGCTTGTTTTCCCAGAGAGCCCAGTACACTGAGCCAGGTTTCCACATCCCAGAAACGATGTTCATCACCTCCCCGGGCTATCTGGGTGAAACATTCTCTGCCAGAGCCCAGCTTCAGGCAGGAGGCAAGAGGAGAAGTTCTGAAATACCCTGTGGAGGCTCCGTTCTCCCTCTCCAATATTTATAAAGAAAGCTTGCTGGAGCAAGCCCAGAGAAGGGCAACAAGATTGGTGAAGGGTCTGGAGAAAAAATCTTGTGAGGAGAAGCTGAGGGAGCTGGGGTTGGTTATTCTGGAGAAAAGGAGGCTACAGGGAGGCCTTAGTGTCTACATCTACCTGAAAGGCGGGTGTTGGTCTCTTCTCCCAATCAACAAGTAATAGGACAAGAGGAAATGTCTTGAGTTGCAGCAGAAGTTGTTTAGGTTGGACATGAGGAAACACTTCTTTGAAAGGGTCATCGGGCCTTAGAATAGGCTGCTCAGGGAGGGGGTTGAATTGCCATCCTTGGACATTTCAAAGCTGTGCACATCTGGAGCTTAGCGACATAGTATTCAAGGCTCCAGGCAACCTGATCTAGCTGAGGATGTCCCAGCTCACTGCAGGGGCACTAGACTAGATGACCTTTGGAGGCCCTTTCCAACCTGGGCAATTCTATGATTCCATGATTTACCAATGGCCTTGAGACAGCTGGGTTAATGGTTGGACTCAATGATCTTGAAGGTCTTTTCCAACCTGAACAACATTATGATTCTCTGATAAAAGGTGCAAGAAACCGGTGATGGTTGTCTCCTTAAAATCATTGAATCATTTAGATTGGAAAATACCTTCAAAATCAGACCAAGGGAATCCTACTCATTCCCCTCAAGGGTGATTATTTTTTTTAACAAAATAGTGTGGTCACACAGATGGTTCAGTGTGAGCGAAGCTGTATAGTGGGTCTCATGCCAGTGCAATGGGTGACAGCTAAACTTTTGTTGTTTCATCACTGGGCACTAGGCCAATTTTCACAGTGGCAGCCGCACCTACATGTCACAGTTGTAACTTCTTGCCTGCACAGCTCCTCTCTATCTTGGCATTTTCAGTGCTGTAGCTGTTATTCCAGTTTTGCTTCAAGGCTTCCACTGCAGCTGTGTGTACACTTGCCATAAATCATCTTATCTGTTGTCACTGGAGCTCTCTGCAGAGGAAAAGAGACAGGAGGGGAAAGGAAAATGCATCTTCCACAAGCCTTTTTACTTCTATGTACACTGGCTAGTAAAGACCCAGGGTCACCCTGGTCTAACACATAGGAATCAACCACAGGTTCCAGCCTGGACTTCAAGAAATCAACCCATTCTAGTCATGCTGAGTAGCAGCACACAGATGGCTTCCAGTGTCCACTGGGGACCTGTCTAACATTACCTGTGCTTTTATCAGATCACTGGTGTGCTGCCACAGAGTTCCCCAACACAGAGACCCACCATGGATTATCAAAACCAAGAAAATGAAGACAAGTAGAGCAGCCTCCTCTTCTGCACCACCTTTCAAGGGGTGTAATGCTACTCATGCTGTTTCTTTCACCTGACTTCCTCAGCTATGAGACCTTGGTTACTATCCTGACACAGAACCTCTTATCAAGGATTGAGACCAGTGAATTCTCTGGACAGAATTGAATTCTTCTCTTTGCAGTCACTGCATTAAATGGAGACACTGGGACACACTGCCAAATGCATCAAAGCAGTGTTAATTTAGTAAATCTGTTGTGTGGAGCACTTAGGCATACACGAGGATTAATTTGGAATGTGGACCTATCTTCCTCAAAGTACTGCTGTTTACAGCTAACCTTGCACAAGAACTACACAAGGACTGCAGTGACAAGTGTCAGGCTCCTCTGCTTTTTAACAGTGCAAGATTTTGTCATATTTTGTAGCTTTCTTGACCCACTCTGATATTTTCATCTTTTCCTGGTGCCCCCTTGCTTTCCTGTTCCGAGAATCACACTGTTGGCAAACCATTTTCTTCAATATATAACATCACAGACCTATTCCCTATTCAGCCTCTTCTAGGGAATTAAGTTATGCACCCTGCATGAAAATAGGAACACAGGCTGGGCCTCTACAAGCTGCTAATTGAAAACCTTGTCAGAAGTAGGAGGAAGTGACAAGAAACTTGGCAGGCCTTCGCACTTTTCATGCTGTACTTAGCTCTCAGTACTTCTGAATGGCAGCTCTGCAGTCCTTTACAGAGGTTTACAAGTTGTGCCATAGCTGTCTCTGCAATTACAGAACAGCATGTTCTTCTCTATAAGAAAAAAAAGTGTTTCTATGCAAAAAGCCACTTCCTGTGTTTTTCATCCAGGTGAAATGAAAGAAGACTACAGAAGACCTCAGATGGAACTCAGCAGACATTCATGGCTATCAGCTACAGAAAAGGCTGATGAGGCAATGGTTACTTTAAAAAAAATAGTTAAAATATCCATGTGCTGGATTCGAGCCTGTGGTAGGTAAGAAGGTGAAAGAGAGCACAGGATGGGTGTCTGGACCTGATTCTGCAGTTATCAGTCGACTCCTGCTTCAGACAGGAACTGAAGAATCCATCCCCATTAAAAATTACTACAAATTACCTGGTATGAAATGCTTGCATTATGAAAACAGGGATGATTTTGCATCTGTTAATGAAGATAATGACTAATATATTCAGGCAGCAGACGTGACAGCTGTCTGTATGTTTTTAGGGCCACGCAGGTATTTTTAGAAGCTGTTTACCTTCAAACATATTAATGACAACATTTTTCCAAAGGGTTCCAAACCTCCAAAGCTTAAGAATGTAGGTTTCAATTTCTTTCTGCTTCTCCATCACTCAGTTACATCACTCTATCTCATTATTCAAGAGCTCACATAAATCTGCCAGTCAGATCCTCTGCTAAGTGCTACAGTTAAGGGGAATTGCTAATGCAAAAGTGAAACAAAATAAATTTGAAATCACAGTCCACAGAAACGCTGCTTAAATGCAACTGCACTGCCTGCTGCTCCATTTTAACTAGTTTAATCGCTAGCTGACCAAACAGGGCTTATAACTGTTAAGGAATATATGTTTGTACTTTCCCCATTTTTCAAAATGAAGATTTGCAAGATGAATTCCAATTTTATGACAAAAAGTCACCCCATTAAATCTTAACAGATGCTTCTCAAGTTTAGAAGAAAGATTTCAGCATCAAAAATCAAAGAAAATATTCTCTGACCTTAAAAAAAGGATAAATTGCAAAGCTCTAAACAAACCCAAAGTCCACTTTGACAGCTGCATCTGACTGAACTGATGAGGCACTATTGATGTTTGGATTAAACTATGCCTCTGTGATCAAGTACTCAAACATGGGATAAAAGAGGAATATATTCTTTAATCCCACTAACTAATTTTGTGCAGGCAGCAGTTGCAGAAAGCAGTGGTTACAGAACAAACGTTGGAAGTGGCTTCGTTGTTGCTTATTGACAAAGCTATTTTTATTTCATTAATTCACCAAGTAGACTATCAGCGTTTAAACTAACACAGAGAAATCTATATCAGGCACAGGATTCTCCACAAACAAGTTACTGAAAATTTCAAAGTCATTAAAGGTAGAATCAATAGGATATCATTCTGAAGGGACGGGAAGATGCAGTGCTGAAGTGTAATAGAAAAATCAGATATTGACTTTTTTACTTTTAAATATAATCTTCTATAAACACCACAGGAGATTCCAGTTCTGGTTTTAGAGTGTTTCTTCTCCAAAAAGGGTTAAGAGACAGTTAAGTCCCTTGTTAATTTTTGGTTTAGTCTATCACTCTGTAATCCTAGAATAGGAGAAGACTACCTGATGTGCTCTTTCCAGTTGTCCTAGCTGTAGAGGAAGTGAAGCAACACCAAGGTCCAAATGCCACGATACTGGAAATCCAGACAGGAGAAACTCAACCAGCCACCTGGATAGCCGGATCCTCATTTGACTGCAACTGGGAAAGGAATATCAGACCCGTGATGTCTAAAGGGCAGTACTGTGTCCACTGCTGTGTGCTCAGGTTCCTCCTGGACTCATTATGAGAAACCTCCTGGACCTCACACCCACTGGGAGAAGAATACTGTGTGAAGGAACGGGACAGATTTGGACTACACCAGGTTGCATGACAGAATATCAGTATACGAAGCCCTGAAACCTGAGCAAACAGCTAAGCACATTGTTTTCTGTAAAAGAAAGTCCACAGTTGAACAATATAAACTCTTGGGACATAGAGATGTGCCAGACCTGCAGAAGACAGGCATAGATCAAGGGAAAACTCAACATGTGGTAAATCTGTATTCCAAATAAAGCTTCCCTTCTCACGCACACAAAACTTACCAACTTTTTTTCACTTGAGGCACTCGATGACATTATTACGCAGTAATTTATTAGACAATTATGTCATTGTAGGGGATTAACTCCCATCATTAAATACCTGAGTAGCCTTTCACTAAAAAAAAGGGGAGGAAATGTCTCCTGAAGAGTATGTGCAAAACCATTTACCAAGCAGACACTGTGTATGTGTATGTGAATCTACTGAAGCTGCTGGCAAGCGTCTCCTCCAATTCTTTACTTTTCTGAATGTTTTTTTACTCCTGTTTCTCTTAACAGCAGTTCCTTCCATGCAGGTAAGGAACAAACAGCTACTTTCAGATGCAGGGTTGCAAGCACTGTTATGTTATTGTGCTTGTGCATGCTTAACAAGCAGAAAGCTTTATAATTCTGAGAGCTGCTTCTGAGAAGAGCCAAGTACTCAGAGTTGAATGGAACTAACCCATATATTTCACAGGATTAAGTCCAAATTAACCGAAAGCAGCTGCTTTGCATTTGAGAGAGGCAGCAAAAGTGATAAATGATACTACAAACCATAAAATAATGAAGATAATGGATAGTCTCGTTGCCTGACTTGGAAACCTAAAAAAGTGATAGTCTCAGCTTTGGGATAATAGGGAGGGGTGATTGTTTCTTCAAGTGCATTACATGTACATTTTCTGGAAGAGGCTGGATGTAAAAAGAACTTGATGTTGCTATCAAGTTTAGTCTTGCCTTTACAATCACTTGTTCTTGAAAGATGCAAAACCACACAATAATATGACTGGAAAACACCAGATGGGAAAAATACCTCTGTTGTTATGTCCATTTACTCATGGTTATTTATATAAATTTCTATGTTGTAGAAAAACAAAAGGGTTGAGCCTGTTGCTGGTAGGTTTGGGTTTTTTTAACTGACAAATATGTCTGCTTACTCTTTCAGAATCATAACTATGAAAACAAGCAACACCACTGGTTATCATTTACACCACTGGTCCACAAGTATTAAGCAAAGGAAGGTTTTACTGTTACCATTATACTTACATAACTCTGACAGTTTTCTTTGTGTTGCTAGGAGTTCTGTAAACAAACTGAACAAAAAACACAGAGCACTTCAATCGCGGTGATGAAATTTCGTAGCCACAATACTGAGAATATGGTCTAATTATTCTATAAACACAATTTGATTTGTTTACTTCAGTGTCAAATTAACCTCAAATCTGTAACAACAGTCATTGATTTGATACGGTATACAATACTGCCAGCAACTGCCTTCCTTGTGGTGTGTGTAAATCTATCTCTTTGTAAAACGAGTTCGCTCCTGAGAGTATCCCTGCTGTACATTGTGAATACCAAACAGAGAAACACATATGCAACTCATTTAAAAGAAAATTATTTCAAATTATTTTTGCTGTGATCCAGCATATTTCAGCCCCTTTCTTGTTTTCCTTCTGCACAGTAGAAGGAATAATGTTTAGGAAGATTGATAACTCATGACTTAAAGAAACAAATTATAATCTCACTGGAGAAAAAAGAAGCCAAACTATCCCTGTCTTCACCCATGAAGTTGCACTGGGCTTGCAACATTGGGTTAATGGTTGGACTCAATGATCTCAATGGTCTGTTCCAATCTAAACGATGCTGTGTGATTCTGAGTGAATCACTAGATTGCACCACTTTAGTAGAAATACAGAATTTTGACCATTAGAACTAGAAAATAAAATCTTTTGAGCAATACACAGAGCACAGATCCTGGAGAGTTGTACTGGAGAAACAAACGATTTGACTGTGGATTTCATTTCATACTGAACTGAACTGTAATCAAGTGAATTGATTACTCACAAAAAGTCTCACAAAAGATTGGGCTTGGGATTTTTGTTCTTTTTAGGGAGCTCTTTTCTGCTGCATATCATGAACATCAATGGCAGCCAGTAACAAATCCAGTAATGGCCACTGCTGCTCTGCAGATTACTTTGTAGAGGCTTGTGATGTGCGTGCCACAGCTTGGATAACCCTGGCTTATATTATAAGGTGTTTTGCCCAGAGGAGGATCTCCAAATGGTTTACAAGCTGCACATACTAGAGAAAGGGCAAAGCACATCCACTGCAACAAGGCCAGCTCAGTGCAGAACAAGGCAGCCAAACAGCATATGCAAAGCTAAACAAAATAATTAAGCAGAAAAAAGAAAGCACGTTAATCCCATATTCATCCAGTGCCAGATGTTTCTGCCCATTTGTCCACATAGTACTGGGAGGTTTGACAATATCCAGTGGCTCAGTTTTCCTTTCAGCAAGTAAAGAGTTAATGTCTTGCTCACAAGAAATGAGGACCTGGACGTGTCCTAGAAGCCAGAAGGGGTTAAAAATGTTAGTAATGAGAGATATCACTCATGTTCAAAGTCTGTCAGGACCAGACAGGCAAATTTTCACTCCTGACCATAAAGTCTTGTGGTTTCAATAATCTATGCTAAATTTTATTCTGGAGATCCAACAGTCATCTCTTCCCTCTGCAGAAACAGCAATACCTGCAATGAGATTGAAAAGATGATTCTCCATTTTCTCATCTTCACAAGAGGCCTTCAGCAGGTCTGTGTGAGATGCTGACCCAGAGAAAGGTGTAAGGACCTTTAACTCTTAGCCATGTGGCTTTTCTATCCTTGCTGGCTCATGCCTGCATCCCACACTGTTCATATAAACTATGTGCTGTGACAAAGAGCAAAACATTTCCTGCTGCAATAACAGAAATGTCAAAATATTGCAGAAAATCACTGCAAGTTTTGGGGATCCTGCAGGCACTTCACTTGCTACCCCAGGGAACCTCCCAGGGTTTCACAGAACAAACAAGACAGTATCTCAACAATAGAGATGGATGAACATGGTTCATCAAGAGAACAAGGGTGGCTGTACAGCTGCCTTTCTGGCTCCGGCACGGAAAGTGGTAATAAGGAAATAAGGAAATGGATTCTAGGGTAAAGCAATCATACAGACAAGATGTGAAAAAGGCGCATAAAGAATTTTGTATTTCCTCTGACACACAAAGCACAGCTTGACAGACTGCATCCTCAAAGGCTGGTGGAGAAATGAATTGAGGAAATGAACTAGAAAAAGTCAAAGGACCTGCCACAGCACAGGGTCAGACCCTCCAGCACCTACTGGGGACATTTCCAGCCCTCTGATTAATGGATGCACCAGTACTGCTCACTTTCTGCTATGGGACAGCTATGAAAGACTTGACTTCATACAGATCCCAGTAACAGGGTGCTGTGGAAAGGATCTGGTCCCACCACACTGAAGTGTAAGCAGTATAATCATCAGCAAGATGCCAGTGTTCCCAGTACTACAGCTCCAGTCCTTTAAAGGACTGAAATCTCCAGGAAGAAAATACTAGATTTACTGTTGTTAAGCTGAAACAACCTAGGGACTTACAGAGAGCTTAGAGGTTTCATACTTGTGAGGTAGAAATTGTGTAAACTAAAAATGAAGTTGTGGAAATTAGAGGTTATTATTACAATGCCTCTATTTAAGGGATAATGTTCTTGGCAGAGAACTATACAAGGCAATAAATTGCATTAGTAGGTGATTATATTCCCAAGGCAAAAACTGCAGTGACAGCTGAATAAGTAACCACAAACAGCATTATACAACGAGGGAAAGGATAAAAGCCATGATATTGTGCCCTCTAAAAATAATTCATAAACATACATTATTTTCCTCCATTACTAGTGCATTAAAGAACATTGTGCTTTGTCCTTCACAGCATTTCCACATTTACCTGAGTAGTACAACTGAAGTCAAAAGGAATTGAAGCCACAGGTGGGCCCCCTATCAGTTAGGATATGCAGATGGTTTGTAGATCAAGTTCATGGATAGGAAAATGGTTTCAGCTTGAGAGACCCTCCAGTATTGTCCTGTCCTTCCACAAGCACAAGGATATATAGCAAGACAAGGGGAAAGGACAATCTTTCCAGAAATCTGTGGTCCAACACTGAGGATGCTTCCTCTCGTGTAGATAACACCTACCTACAGCACAAAGCTCCTTCAACACTGGTAACCAGGATTCCCTGGGTTTTTTCCTCATAATGTAGGGCTGAACAATAGTCACTGTTCCAGCAGCTCTGAGCCTCTCTGCCATCACATCACTGTAAGCTTGCTTTGTGTGTACAGAACATGTGCCAATCCCAAGCTGCACTTAAAACTCAGTTTGTAATGGGGAACACAACATGCCATTGTTATGTGCAAGTTCTCAAAAAAATGATTCCTCTTCTACAACTTGTACAGACTGCCGGTAAGTTTCCACGAGGTGTGGTGAAACTGATTTTGCCACTATAAATCTCTGCTAGCTTGCAATCCACCTACCTGGCTACATTCAGTCTCTAAAGGAGGTGATGGAGCTCTGGAAAGACCAGTTTCAAGCTCATACAGACCAAGTTCTCTGGCTAGCTTCTACAGTCAATAATGTCAAACTGATTCACCCAATGAACTGGTAAAAACTATTATTTCTGCAGTCACGTACCTGGAATGAGGGTCTGCCTCTGTCACTAGAATGCAGGTCTACACTAAAGTTACTCTGTGTAGACACACTTCCCACTCCCAAACAGGGCTGCATTGTGTGCATGGACATTCTTCAGCCTCAGAGCCACATCCAACCTGAATGTTTCCAGGAATGAAGCATCTACCACCATTCTGGGAAACCTGGAACAGTGTTTCACCACCTCAATATAATAAATAATAAATAAGGCAGATTTTTTTTATTATATTAAAATATCTCCTCTCTTTTAATTTAAAACCATCATCCGTTGTCTATCACAATAAACCCTGCTACAAAATTGTCCCACATCTTTATTACAAGGCCACTTTAACTATTGAAAGGTGATGCTAACGTCTCCTCAGAGCCTGTTCTTCCCCAGGCAGAACAACCCCAGTTCTCTCAGCTTTCACATAGAGCAGAGACATTTCCAGCCCTCTGGTTAATGGATGCACTGATGTGCACTTCTGACTTCTGAAAATATGTCCTTGAGTAGCCTAATTTTTCATCTTTCCTGAGCAGTGTGATTTCTTACTTCCAAAGAAGAAACAGAAACAATACTGTCCTCTTAGCAGACCAGAAGACTCGTCTGCACCCAAGAACCCCACAGTAATTTGACCACGAACAACAGGTTCTGCAGCAAGTTCAGGCTTTATAACTCCTAGTTGTGCCTCCAAAAACTACACCAGAGCTGCAAAAGCTACCGCTCCAAAACCTAACCTGAAATTGTACCATCTGTTCCTCTAGAAGCAATTAATTCTTTGACCATTTTCTACTTTTCAAAGAACCAGCATTAATTGATTAAACTCACTCTGCCATGGAAAGGAAACGCCAGCATTTATTTCCTCACTGCACAGATTTTCTGAGCATTCTTGAGAACCTTGATCTCTTTGTGACCTGGGTCTGTGTCGGTTACAGGCAGGTTAGCATCTCTGTGTTCTTCCAACACCCCATGAGAGATTGCTGGAGCTGAGGAACATACGGATCAGCAGGTTTTTCATGACAGCGCGACCCAGAACAAACTCTACAAGTTAGCAGCAAGCCCTGTCTTACAGAGCTGGTGTGCTCCCTACATTCATCCCTACTCTCCTTCTCTCCCTGCTACCTCCAAACCCATCCCCTGCTATTAGCATATAAACACAAGTATGTTGAAAGGGCAGGCAACTCAAGAACTTGAGTCGAAAACGTGGCTCAGTGGCTATGGAGGCATTGGATTGATCATTTGACTTGATTATCTTGGAGGTCTCTTCCAACCTTAATGACTCCATGATTCTAAGTTCAGCCTACCCTACTTGCCAGCAGCACCCCAAGCCCAAAAACACCCCGGTGAAATGAGTTTTGAATATTTTCCTTACCAGCCCTTTGCTAGCCAAGGACTTCCTGGGTACAAATAGCCATAAAACTCTGAGGGACAATAAAGTAGGTAAGATATCAGCCTCCTTCCTCGGTGTATTTTTCTCTGTGTCCTCAAGGGATGGCATCACAAGTCTAAAAGCAGCCAATCATACACATTCAGAGAAGTCTGGTCCATTTCCAGCTGCCATGTGCTAACCCAATGAAAAATAAACTGTTCATTGTTAAACAATCTCAGTTTAAACCACACATCTGGCTTTACCCTTAGCAGATTAGAGACAACGCACATGATCCCTTTTGCAGGCACAGGTATGATGCTGGGGAAAAAAAAACCACATCTGGATTGTTTTCAGATCTCACAGCTGCTTACAGAGTCCTGGACTCAACAGCAGCACTGAGTCAGCGATGCCCCACTGCAAGGGCTGGAGTCAGTCCCTTTACAGCAAGCACCCATTTCTACCTGTGAATGGGTTTCTAAGCCTTCACTAGTGCAGTAGATGTGCCCCCACTCACTGAGAACTGAAAAAGTGTAAAACCATATCCAGACACACCTGTTCAGAGGAACTCCTACAGAATACAGTTTCCACATTAGTATTGGGAAGTATTTCCTACTTATAAGAGAATACAAAAAGGAACACGCTCTTGTGAACCACTGTAACTGAAGACGTCTTTTTATTGGAACACATTGCCCAGGGAGGTGGTGGCTGCTCCATCCCTGCAAGGGTTCAAGGCCAGGCTGGAAGGGGCTCTGGACAAGCCGTTTGGGTGAGACATCCCTGTCCATATCAGGAGGTTAGAACTTGTCCAGGTTAAAGGGAAAAATCCCCAAAGCCAAAAGGAAATGCAGTCAGGTCTCCAGTGGTCTTGGATAGACTTTATCAGGCAAGAGAAAACAGTTCCTGGAAACAAAAGGGTTTACTGCATCTCCATCTAAGCATAAAGAAGAAAAAGCCCAGGTAGATGGCACAAACAAAACAGAAACTCAGTCCCTATGCCATTACACACGTTCTGAGAAGAAAGTCTTTGGCTTCAGGTCAGCTCCCCTGGGGAGAGCAACACACGCAGCACAGTGCAGCAGCAGCAAGACGGGGGAAACCACCCCCTCAAACCCCGCTTTCCCGACATTCGGCCGAAGGTTTAAGGGTTATAAATCCTCAGCTTGCGTGATGAGCCAACAGCCCTGCCAAGCTGGAAGACCAAGTGCCCTCCATAGTCCCGGTAACTCCAAGCGGTCCCAGAGCCTTTCTCAGCAGTGAGCTGGGACAAGGATACTCTTCCCGTTGGCCTGTAAATCAGGATGGCGCCGGCCGCATGGCCCGGCCACATGGCGAGCACACACCGGCCGATGCGTCAGCCAACAGCAGGGAACTTCCTCCTCCTCCAGCGGCTCGGGCTTTCGGCGATTTTCCCTCGGAAAGGCCAGCTCACCAATCCCGGCGTCTCCAGGCTTGTGACATCCAAGTACCTGCTCCGCTTGTTGCGGGGAGGCATCCAACTTGGAGGCTCCTCTCTGCGCCCGCCCGCTCTGGCATGCGGACGGGAGAAAAAGCTGCCGGCACGGCCGAAGCAGCCGGCCAGCAGCAGCTGCCACCTCTTTCCGCCGCCACCAGGGTGCTACTTCTGGCGTGCGGCTTCTCAGCCCCGGCAAGCGGGTCGCTCGAGAACCCGCGGCCACGCGCGTATCTTTCTGTGAGGCATAAAGGAACGCCTCTGCATCCCGCTTCTCCAAACCAGTCAAACCTCCTATGGAAACTCAGAATCTTCCCTTTCAGTTCTGAGCGACGGCTCCTGCCGCTTCATGTTGTTTACTCAAATGGGCCATTAACTCGCGAATGGGCACAGCTTCTCTGAGCTGCAGAGGAGCCATCCGGAGGGGGAGGCATTTTCTCACCACCCCCACGGCCTAAACGGAAATATGTACATTTTATTTTTGGGGGAGTAAGAGGCTAAGTCCCTGGCTAAGATGGCAGCAAGGGGCTTTGATAGGAATGTTCTATGCTGGGTCAGGAACTGGTTGGATGGACAAGCCCAAAGAGTGGTGGTAAATGGTGTTGCATCTAGCTAGCAACCCGTTACTAGTGGTGTCTCCCAAGGGTTGGTGTTAGGTCTGGTCCTGTTCAACATCTTCATTGATGATATTGATGATGGGCTGAAATTCATCATGAGCAAATTTGCAGATGACACCAAGCTTGGAGACCGTGTCGATCTGTTGAAGGGTAGGAGGGCCCTGCAGAGGAACTTGGACAGACTGGAGAGATGGGCAGACTCTAATAGGATGAGTTTTAACAAGTCTAAGTGTCGGGATCTGCATTTTGGTTATAACAACCCCAGGCAGAACTATAGGCTGGGAATGGAGATCTTGGAGAGTACTCGGGTAGAAAGAGACTTGGGGGTACTGGTGGACAGTAAACTTAGCATGAGTCAGCAATGTGCCCAGGCAGCCAAAAGGGCNTGGAGCTGGGTCTGTTTAGCCTGGAAAAGAGGAGGCTTGGGTTGACCTTATCACTGTCTATAACTACCTAAAAGGTGGTTATGGTCAGGCAGGGGTTGGTCTTTTCTCCTTGGACACTGGAGACAGGACAAGGGGTCACAGTCTTAAGCTCCACTGGGGAAGGTTTAGACTTGACATTAGGAAAAGGTTTTTTACTGAAAGAGTGATCCGGTTTTGGAACGGGCTGCCCACGGAGGTGGTTGGGTCACCATCCCTGGAGGTGTTTAAGGTTAGGCTGGATGAAGTGCTGAGTGCCATGATCTAGATGTCAGATGTTTAGGTTTACTTGGTTGGTTTTAGGTTGGACTGGATGATCTTTAAGGTCTTTTCCAGCCTCATCATTACCATGATACTGTGAAAGCAAGGTGATACAAAAAAGCAGTTTTTCCTAACCTAGAACAGAACTGTATGATCTGTGAAGTTCTTTCCAACATAAACCACTCTGTAATTCTGTGATTGTTTTTCATATCCAACACAAGGATAATTACAACTTTTTTCCAAAGCCTTTTGTTTTTACTGTCAGTGGAGTCTTTTCTCTCTACCTCCTCACACTTCCACACGTGAAAGACAAACATCAGCTTCACTGCCAGCACAAGAACAAAAGTGTAGGGGTCTGCAACACATGTGTTCAGGGCATTGGGCATTTCATGGAGTGCTACAAACCTCAGTAAAGAAAATTCATGTAGAAATCTGTTTAAAATATGAACCCTCTACCACAGTAATGAAGTTCTCTGCCTTTCTGGTCGCTTCATTCTGACATCTTCCACCCTAAACAGTGCATTTGCATTCGGTTGCTACCAATGCACCAGGCAGTTGACACACCATCCAAATCAGCTGATGCTGCAGCTAATGGTGCAGATAGGAACTAATAAACACCCACTGTGATAAATCACCCTGAGAGTTGTTGGCAGAATAGCTTCAAATTATTGACCTGAGACTTAGAGAGGAAAAAAAAACCCACTTCCACAAGTAACAGGTAAGGATTTCTAGTTCTGCACCTTCAGCAGAGCAATTTGTAGCTGACAGGATCTGACAAGCATCCGATTAGAAAAAACTTACTTCCACAGATGATCTTGAAACCCATGGGATCATCAGGGCAGAAAATGGAGGCAATTGTGTGGGAACAGGGGGACAAGACAGTTGTCTGTTCATTGAAGTACAGTCAGATGCAATATATACATACAATCAGCAACTGTGCATTGACAAAACATACAGCCAAGTTCTGCAGCTAAGGCAAATGAGGGATTAAAGTATATTCTTAACTCAGCATATTCTTCATTTCTGCAAGAGTGTTGTGAACTGTCTCCTATTCCACTGCTCATGTAGTTTGGGCATACACAGCAGTGCTATGACATCCTTCCATCAGTGCTGAGATTTGGTGTAAAACTGAGTCCCTGAGCTGCCTCTAACATGAAGAAAATTCTTTCTCATCAAAAAGATTACAGCTCAGTTCTGGAGGTAACTTTCCAGAATTACCCCAAAACCAAAGTTCATTACATTGAGGACCTCATAGCCTAGGGCTACGAAAATGGTCATTCAATAAGAGGGGAGGCAAAACACAAGGGACAACTGAGAAAGTATGGTGGATAACTGCTAACAAATGGCCCCTGAGAACCCTGTGGTTGAGATGGCTCATACAAGGACAGCAAACTCTTCATAAGACTACAAAACTATCCTTAACACTGAAAGAACTGCTTGTACTGTCTTGACCATCATCTCCCTGAGTACTTCTATGGATGCAGACAAGTCCACATTGACTTTCTCCACTCTGGATTGTAATAAAGCAGAGTGACCAAATAATCTGAAGTTCATGGTACACACAAACTTCTCTGAGACATCTGCCCAGCCTTCTGGCAGACCTTCTTGCCAAGACCTAAGTGAAAGACTAACAAGACTGAAGTCTCCATGTAAAATGTGGAACTTGGTACCTAAGCAAATTGTTCAGTAACCTTCATTGCAAAAATACAAGGGCCAGAAGCCCACATTCAGCTATAAAACAGGTACAGTAGGTTGTGCCACTGTTTGAGAAGGAAGATGCTGTATCTGCATGTGAAGTGACACTTCTCCTTTAGGGGGTTAAGGTGTCTGCAAAGCAGAGGGGAGGCAGAACCCTCTTCCTTTTTTACATGACAGGAAATAGACTCTTATGCTCAGTTCAGGAGCAATACTTCAGGATTTGTGGGATGAACTTTCCCTGAGAAGATACAGAAGTAAGAAGCCAAGCACCAAGCACAGGAGAAACAGAATCAGATCTGCCCAGAAAACCCTGCTAGACTTTGATGCTAGAAGAGCCTTCAGACCCAGAGATGCACTTTTGGGTTGCCTGGGTCAGAGCTCAGGCTTCACAATCCTTTATCACTACTGCTGCTCACTCAATCACTATCAGATCTCTTTACATCCAATTCAATGTTTGACTGCTACAGCACTGTGTAGAACATCCAAAGCCAAATACCCTTATTTGGGTATTTGCTACTGCAGAAAGGGGCAACAGCAAAGAAAAAAAGCCTTTTATTAAGTTCAGGGTCTTAAGCTGCAGGAGGGACCCATCTTTTCTCCTAGTGAGATGTGTCCCTGCCCACAGCAGGGGACCTGGCACTAGACTATCTTCAAGGCCCCTCCTAACCAAAAGCTTCCTATGATTATTCTGACCTCCAGTTAGAATTTAAATGCTCCTTTGGTAATATTCTCATAGATACCTCCAAGGCAGGTATAGAAATACCAATTGAAAGGTGGCTGCCTCTTCTTAAGTGGTTCCTTAAAAGACCATAGACGTGTAGGAGAGCAGTTGTCTCAGCTGCTATAGTAGAAACATCAATGATTATGCAACTCAGTAAAACACACAGAGCTGAACATTAAGTTGGAAGACAGAAAGCAAATGTAGGGTCAGAAAATAAAGGGGCCACTGTATCTAGCAGGAGAAAGGAAGCAGTAAGCTCAGCCAGGAGCCTAGAAACACTATGAGAGAGCCCACATTATAAACAGGCTGTTTTGGTGGTAAAATTCTCTCTGTTGTGAGTACCTGCCAACTCTGCAAATGCATTAATAAAAGCAGAGCGAAACAATTTAATAAGCTCACTCCTGCTGCCAGTTCCTTTTCCTCCAGTAAAAGAAATATCCCATCCCTCTGGTTCCAGTCTGCTAACCATCTGGCATAAAGCCCGAGTGGGACTCGGCTCTCCAGCCCTGAAAAGCAAGAGGTGAAATCCAGTCCTTGCTTAATACCAACAGTGTAAAGCCAATTTAAAAGTCTTTAAAAATCTATCTTTGATCGAAAGGAAGATGTTGTTTAATTGAAAAGTCGCCTTTTCTGGAACAGCTGGATTTTCCTTGAGCTGCAGCCACTTCAAAAGGATTCCCAGTAATGTCAGAGCTTCTTAGGTTTAAACTGTCAGCATCGGAAGGGCTGCTACAGGCTTTCGTCTCCTGCAGGTTCCTAAAGACCTCTAGGGTATAAAGATCCATTTTAAAGAATATAAATGCTTTAAAAATACAGAAGGGAGGGAAAATGCTAAGAAAAAAATTCCCTCCAAATACAAAGTTATGTAGTTTCTGCAGAGGACTGATTTAGCAGTGAGGTATTTTTCTTATATTAATACTTCTGCATAATTTGCATAACGTGTACAGTAATGAAGTGCCCATTGCTGCAGACACACACAGATATGTTTTGGAATTGCTGCTTTACTTTAGATGTGTGGCATTGAAATGCAGAGGGAAAAGGCACTTAGGCAGCCATTATTATTCAATAAAGTGTGCCCTGTCATGTCTCATCATTCTTGACTAAAACTTTATAATTCTAGCATAGCTGGCATAAAAATAGGGATATGCCAGCATCTGGATGGAGATATTCACCTCCAGGGAGAGCTCTAGACAGCAGCTCAACAAAATTGGTGTCCCACCCAAACTCCACTGAGACCTCAAAATAAGACTGGCTTTTATAAACTTTCAGAACTTCCGACTGTGTCTTAACACTCATGACCCACAAGAGAATTTACCATTTCTGAACACAGCTTGAAGTTCTTGGCACACACTGCCTTTATGGGTCAGCAAAACCCATAAGCAGTTTGCTTTGAAAACAATCCCACCAATGGGCAGAGCAGGGCTCTGCTCAGAATCAAAGTAGGTGGAGACTCACCTGTATCCTCAAATCCTTGGGCTGGTTGGATTTAAGGGCAAAATATTTGAGATTATTTCATTGTTGGACCAGGGAGAGTTGTGCTCTAAAGTCTGAAAATCAGCAGGTAGGACCAGTGTCCTTGTTGCTTCAGACTCACACAGGCCATATTGTGCTGACCTGGATTCTACCACATGTCCATGCATTGCTTTCTCCCCGACATGCACATTCTAAGAGGCTTTCAGTTCGCATAAGCTTTGGGACTTTCCCTGCCTGGACTCAGATCTTTCGAGTAAGGTCCTTTGTTAATGTCAGCCTCATGTTTCTTTGTGTTTAAATTCCTCATTTGCACAATAAGAACCACAGGACTTCAAAGGGTATTTGTGAGGGCAAGCAGGGCTGCTGAGAGACTGTAGGAATGGAAGTCATAAAGTGGGACATGGTGAAACACGTGACACAAAAATCTTCTAAGCCAGATGCACATATTTAATAACAACTGATTTTTGGGTTCCCCATGTATGGAATTTTCTATTATGTCATGTTGTATTAGTCATAGTCATATTCGTCTATTCCCTGGTTTTCTGAATAGTTGTGTTTGCCATCAGAAGGTTTGGGAGTGAGAGAGAAGGGGCTAAATTAGGGCAATTAAAAGCTTATTCCATTACCAGTTACTTATCTTGCTGTGCTACTCCTACATAATCATAGAAGAGACTTTAACATCAAGTCCAACTACTAACTGAGCACTGCCAGGTCACCACTAATCCATGTCCCTCACACCACATCTCCATGGCTTTTGAACCTCTCCAGGGATGAGGACTCTACCACTGCCTTTGACAATCCTTCTGGGGAAGAAGTTTTCTACAATGTCCAGTCAAAACCTCCCTTGGTACAACTTGAAGCCTTTTCCTCTTGCCCTGTCGTGAGAAAATATTGACCTCCATATCTCACTACAATTTCCTCTCAGATCATTGATAAAGATATTAGAGAACTGGACCCAGTACTGGGCCCTGGGAAACACCACTTGTGACTGGCCACTAACTAGATTTGACTCCATTCACCATCACTCTTTGAGTCTGGCCATCCAACCACTTTTTTATCCAGTGAAGCATACACCTGTCCAAGCCATGAGACGCCAGATTCTCCAGGCAACTGTCAAGGGTTTTATTGAAGTCACCATCTGCACCATCTACAGCATTTACCTCATCCACTAAGTGTCATCTTGTCATAGAACAACAGGTTAGTCAAGAAGAACATGTCCTTCACAAACCCCTGCTGATTGAGCTTCATTGCCTGGTTTTCCTGTGTGTGTTGCATGATGGCACTTGAAATGACCTGGTGCACAGCCTTCTTCCCAGCAAGGCTGCAAGATCTAATGTGAGCTCTGCTCACACGTACAAAGGTTTATACTAAGAGCACTACTACAACTGAAATTTACGTCTCCATCAGAGGGAAAAGTACACACCAGTATCACTTGCTCCTGGGCTGTCCCTCGTGTCATTCTGTCAAGTTTTTAGAGTTGCAACAGAGACAAATCTGGCTCAATGCACTTAAATATTTGTTTGTATTCGATACTCATGGCTGTATTTAGATATGAAGCAATATGTCTATTATTACAAACATAAGTCTTTGTAATGGCATAAGCTGTGAATGCATAGGACATTTAGCCCATAAAAACAACGAAGGTCTGGTCCAGTCTCCATTGAAATCATCTAGAAGCCTCCCATAATTTCTAATGGGAACAGAATCAGGCCTCATCTTTTCTGCCCTTAGAGGGGGGAGTTGCATTAAGAGTTAGTGGTAATATCCCCATATCGATGAGTCACTCGCTTTGCAGTACATAACATTTTATGAAGTAGAGAATCACTTTCCCTAAGCAATTACAATTTTGAGACAGGATCTCAGGCACTGGCACATCCTTTTGTTTCACTGCCCACTCTTCTGTGACGCTACTGCCATTCTTAACATGTATGCCTTGTTATCAGCTGGAGTAAATAGTCTGTAAAATGTGGCTTCTGTGATAAGTGGGAGATCCCAGATGGATATGAAAGTGTAGGTTAAGATTTCAGTGAGTGAACTTCTCACTCCATTTCATCAGCTTCTTGATTAGGGGCCTATCAGTAAGTACAAGAACATCCACCTCTGCAGCACATTAGTCCTACTGAAATAAGACCACTTTACTGAAATGAGACTTGTCCAGTTTTTGTGAACAACAGAAGTGCATCACACATGTAATAACAGAAGCAAGAGCAATTCCTAAAGAAGTCCTTCAAACCCAATGTGTGTTAACACTTACAGAAACATTGCTATTCCTTTTACTAGGGTTTGGGAGGTACTGCAGACCACTAGCAAAGTCCTTGCACCTGCCCAGCAAGGCTGCTAAGACCTGGCATGAGCTCTGCCCACAGGAACAGAGCATTGTAGTAACTGAAATTTCCTGCTCCATCAGACAGAAAAGTACATACCATCATCAACCACCCACCACTGGTCAGTGAAGTAGGGCAATCTAATGTTTTGGGATAAAGAGCCCAAGCTACACCTCTGTATTAAGGAGAAAAGATGTAAATATGGACAAAGCAACTAACGGCATCTGATAGACTGTTCTGGGGTTCTTTTCATCTCGGAAACATTTTGCAGGGCTCAAGAAAAGCATTTACGCTGGGCACTTGCTCGCTCTAGTGGTCCATACAGAGAACAACCTAAGCCTTCGACAGCGAAGTGCAATGTTTCAAATGTCTCTAAGGCAGAAGGACTTTTCTACAAGAAAGATAAAGTACAAGCTTTAAACAGAGATCATCAAACACTTGATCTGCCACTCAAGGCTTGTCATCTCACCATCACGCTGGGGAGAATGCAGAAAGCAGGACTGAAGTATCTGATTTTCCTCTAACAAACCTCTGTGAACTGATGACTGAAATCCCTGCTTCAGTTTTTGTCATGATCAATGTGACCTTGAGGCACATTGAGAGACTTAAATAGGGGAGAGGTAGGATTCAAGCACTGAAGATTCCGATTCAGTTCAGCTTTTACATATTATATTACAACATGGATTAGACCCTGCTCAAAGTCCATGAGCAGCAAAACTGATGTTCCTAGAAATTAAATTGCTATGGCCTTTGCAGAACTATGTAAAGTGCAATTATTATAACCCTACACAGTCTTACCGGACAGGCTTTCTGAACTGAAGTGCTGGCATCTGTTCCACTACAGCTTCTGTTCCTAGAAACTCACAACTGCCACTGTACCCTCATTTCTAAAATTTCCCAAGGAAGAGCTGTGGACCTTTGATTTCAGACCTTTGAATTGCGTTCTACTATAACTGAAAAATAAACATACGAAGAGAATAGAAGTTACAAGCAATGTTCTAAAACAAGTGAAATTAAGATGTAAATTAAACCACAACCTTCTGTGCAAAGGCAATGGAAAGACAATGCCAAGGCTTTGGTTCTCAGTAAAATACCTAATACCATTCCACATAATTCTTTTTAACCCAGAGAGTGAAGTTACAAGGCACTATCTCAGTCTATTGTTTTGTGACATTTATAACTCTGTAACACTATTTTGCAAAAGTTACTGCTCAGGCTTAACAATTCTAATTATGGAATAGACAATAGAATGATGTCATGAATGCAAAGTTAGTAAACTATAGTCTCTCATTTGGCTTTAAATAAGTGACTTCAGACAATAGGCATGATGAATATAAGCACAAATGAACCATGAATCTCTTCAGTTATTCTTACTTAGATTCATTTTCCTATGAATTTTCATTTAATTCCAACCACCATCTCTTTACCATAAATCAAAGGCAGCCCTGTATTGTGGCAACACATCTACAGTCATTAAAAATAGCACTTCCACAGTCCAAAGTTATTTGATATCAGCACAGTCTTGTGTTTGAGGCTATATTCTGGAGTTTGCAATATTGTCCCTTTAGCATCAGATTGATAAACTCGCAACCACAACAGTTACACAGGAACTACTTTTACCTTTAAACCCAGGTAGCTTGTAGTGAGTGAGGGTGTGATTCTTCTCATGCTAGAACCTCAACCTAGCTAGTCATAACCCCTCACCTCTAGCTGTCAGCATGGGTGTGAGCTGGTATTATCAAGAAAGTCCGTTTTGCTTCACTGGGACTCAAGCTGAAGGCCTGAGAGATCCCAGATCCAGCTTTCAGTCCAGTCAGATCCTCAGGGACACATGGGCTCTAATTGCATCAGTAATAAGGTACTTATCTGTCCAACTCAAGTCCACATTGAATATGGCAACAAGCTGGTCCAAAGTTTCCCAGGCAGAATCCTTGTGCTTCATCTGGTTCATGCTGCCTTCTGAGTTGCAAACCACACACTTGAACTGGGATTCCCATGCTGCTTATGACACCCTGAGACTCTCCTTCTGGGTACCAAGGTCTCAGCCAAGGTCATGACCACACATGTGAGTAAGCAAACGCATCCTAATGGTCCAAGAGGCTCACAAAAGCTCCAGTTGTGCTCTCAGTTGGGAGTCAAAGATTCAACAGCCCACAAAAAGCCTCAGCATCGTAGGGTTCAAAAACTGTACCATGGTTCCTTTATATCACTTCTCCCTCACCTGTTTTCCTCCTCACTCTGTATCAGGTCTTAATCTTCTGTTTTTCTAACATTTGGGGCATAGGGTTGATCAACTTCACTTCCCAAGGTCATCCTGTTCACCCATGGAGCCTCCTGCTCCCCTCTCCTGTCACTCTCCTATTGTAAGGCAGCAGAATAGGCAGAAGGCAAGGAGATAATCAGGCAGCCGATGTGGTCTGAATACAAGTCTCGTTATCTCTTTACACATTCTCTCCTCAAATTGTATGACCTGCATTTCAGGCACCCTTGGGCTTGGGATTTACATTTTTAATATCGGGGGCTTGTGACGCCGTCCTCTTGTTGGTTAATTGGTATCAGAGAGCAAGTGTTTTCCCTTCCAGTGAAATAAATCTCCCCTAAAGCTGCAATTGCTCATTCTTTTGTTCCATCCTCATTTAAAATGGGTTCTGCAAAGCCTCCACACCATGCTAAATAATCTTCAACTCTCACTTTTAAAAATCTGTTGGTTTATGCCTTAATGGCTTTGATGGGCTTTGCTATTCAGTCTTGTTACTTAAACCACTTTCCTCATATTCCTAAACTCTGTGTTTTCATTCATCCTTACCACAGTGGACTCTTTGAAGCTGAAAGGATTTATTTATTATCCAGAATACTTTTCCCCCTTGATTTTGGAAACATACCTTTTTGAAACACTGTGACACAGTTCAGGGTATTTTCGTGGTCTAGAATATTGAGCCTAAAACAAATGCATTTTGTTTCTGATTTTCTGCAAAAATCCCTCTCTACCTTGTAGGGAATCATTTTTTTCCAGTGGATCTGTGTCAGCTCCAAACAATAGAAATGTCGCCCTTGTCATCAGTTTAATGTGATCCGAAATAACACTCTGTTTGAATTTGGTTGTTAGCAGTGCTAATAAAAGTTAATCAGTAGCAATGGTGAATTTCTGGAAGATTACTGCGTATGAGCTGTAATTCTCTTGTCTCCAATATGCATTGCAATTTTAAATTAAACTAATTTGGACACACATAGGAAATGTCAGTCTGGGTAATGCTGTGTACACAGTCTGAAGTATCACAGAGAAGGATCAGGAACAAATAAAATCATCTGTGTGACTTTGTTCTTAAATCAATGCTGACACTTTTGCTGCTCCTACAGCAATAATGTAACTTCCAGCTCTTTCTTCATATGATGTTCTTATGGTGCAACCATGGAATACTGAAAACCCTAATCACCATTTTGTCAGGCATTTATTTTAATATTGTTCTCCAAATATTTGAAAATATCTAAAAACAAGGGACAGAATTTCCAAAGCTTATCTGTCACCCTGCTCTCTTTCCAACCAACACACAGCTTCTCTGAAAACAAGAAGGATGTCCATGTATTTGAAATGGTGTCCGTTGCTTCCCAGCCAGGCAGCTGATGTGCCCAGATTCCTCCATTCTCTGAGAGGAAAAAAAATACAAAGAAACATAGCCAAAATCAGATGAAGTTGTTTTTTTGCCCTTGTATTTTTTTACCAATTCCAGATAATGTCACCAAAACACTTCAAAAAGAGTTTTTCTAATGACTGAAGATGTGGTTCCACACCAAAAGACTCTTCTTTATATTGCAAACTACGTTAAGTCATCTTCTTCATTTTGAGAATAAACCCACCTACTTCAATATCTCACAATGTCAGGGGGCTTAGCTACCAGGAGTAGTTGATGTTGGCCAAGTGCTCTTGAGGTTGTGAAGAATTTTGTGTGGTTTTATAAAGTTTTGTGCAGAACATGACAACTCAGGCCACTCCTCACCAGGTCTACTGGTCCAGCCTTGGATTTTCAGCAACAAGTTACCAGCTCAGGGACTAAGTGCTTTTGCGTCACAGCTCAGACAACAAACCTGCTAATGCTTTGTCCCAAATTAATTGTTTTAGAAGTGGTGCTTATCTCATGAACTGATATAAGTAAATACATACGCACTCTTAGTGCTGCTACTTTTGGGGATGAGCAATTGTAGTGCAATTGAAAAGGGCAAAGCTTGTTAATAATTGCTTAACTGGGCCTGTTTGGACTTACACTAGTTCAGACTGTGACCACATATGCAGTTCAGACAGGAGGCAGGAAGGAATTAGTCTTCCGACACTGGGCCCAAAGGTATTAAATTAATAAGCTAAGAGGGGAGACTCCTTCAGCCAGTGTAAGTACCTGCCCTGGAATGGGATTTCTGGGATGTCACCTTTCTTAACCAAGAAGAGCACTGGATCTACCTGGTCTCCCTGCAGGTGACACTCCTTCCCTCACAACTCCTGCAATGTTGAGAGGCCAAGTGGGTAACTAGCTTCTGCCCTGTGCTACTCCAGCTGCAGGCTCTGGTCTTGCTTGCCCTCCAGCCCAGGGTTTGGTTCAGGAAGTCTGAATGCAGAAACAAAACAAGCCTGTGCCACCTAAGACATCTCTCACCCTTTGCTCACTGATTAGTACTTTTTGCTGCATCTACTCCCCCTTAAAACTGCCAATTCAAGAAGTGGAGAAAAACCTCTTCTCATTAGCAATAACAGTGGTATGAAAAAAATACTTGTCTCACTAATTAAGGGCATTGTATTCACAGTCCATTTGCTCTTGATCACCACTTCTTTTCAGTTACTCCTTGTACTGATGCTTCATCTGGCTCAGTCAGTGCCAGGGGACCCAGTACCTCTTACTGCTCAGCCACTTCTTTTTCTGCATAACCTCAGTGAGGTCTTTTCAGCTCTCTCACGGAGGATAATCAGGTAGAGTGAGGGGTAGTACTGGAAGCCCAGTGATGGCAAGTCCTGTGTTATACTGTTCTCTATAGACATAGACTATACTAACCGTGGTGAACCAGCAATATTTTTCAGGCAGTTTTCTCTGTCCAGAAGGAAGAAGAAAGAAATCAATGAGCTAAATCTAACAAATCACTTAAACTGATGTTATGTCCATGGTCATCCAAAGGAGCAAGTGAGGACAAGATACTTCTGTGCTTAAGAAATTAAGTTAGAATGAGTGCAGCCTCCCAAACCGAAAAGAAAAAAAAACCCCAACAAACTGACAATTACAAACTTGTGTTTATCTCATTTGCACCTAGACAAATCTCATTAGAGCTGAACTTCTGCAGAGCATCACAATGACATCCAATGGACCACTTGCAAAGGTTGCAATTTCTTCAACTGTCCGGAACAAACTGTCTGGACCTGGAGCTGGGACCGACTGTTTGTTAGAAAGCCAAGCTTTCTAAGCAAACAACCTTCCAACCTTCCACACTCACTTCAATTTGCCAATTAAACACACAAAGCACGTAATGGGGAAGGGGAAGAAGGGGGTTGTGGAACACAGTGCTGCTCTGCCAAAAAATGTCAAAATAAACCAGAGATGGGAGCCAGTAATGCTACTTACACCACATTATAATATGCAGTATCACTGCCTGACTCCTGATCCCCGCAGTAATTTTTCACTGCACTGCAGCCTCATTTTGCTTGTTCCTTTTAAGGAAGCCAGAAAGCTCATAAGCTACCCTGTATCGCAGAGTGAATATCATCAGGCTGCCTATCAAGATATTTCAAGGGAAGGCCAAACTACACACCTTAAGAAGCCAATAGTTCCTCTGTCTGTGTGGAAACTTGATGGACACAACACAATGGAACAGCGTGTCCCAGCAAAGTGCTGAATTACTAATTTCCGGTCCTGGCTAAACACAGCAAATTCTCATGCTTTGGGAGCACAGTGAGGGTCAGCTTGCAGCCAACTCATGCTAACAGTCAGTGCTGAAAATGAAGCCTTGGGGTCTCCAAGATTCCAAACCTGCCTTCTACCTACACCCAGAAGGAGGGAGTCACACATCAAGCTGACTAAGGACAGGTTGTGTGAGACCTTCTGTATCAGACTTAACCTATTATTTCCTTTGTGCAACTGGACACCCCTTTAAAAAGAATAACACTGAAATCCTCTCCTTTTATCCATTGCTCTGGCATTCTGAGGGATGTTTCAGGATGGGAACTGTGGCTCACATAGGCTGGGTGTCAAAGCATAGTTACTGTGACAGCTCAGGTCTCTCTGCAGGCCTTCAAGAAACCAATTCAGTATCCCAGCCACAGCTGCCTGAAACAAGGTTGACCTTACATCCCGTCCTGCCATTACACATAGAACTCAACTCTGCTTGCAGTCTTCTCCGTGCTTTTCAAAAATCTCTTCAGGGATCCATGCCTGCTTCCACAGTAGCTTGAGCCTGTTTTTATCCCATCTCCATCTCTATGATAATAGTCACATAATTCAGCTTTCTTCCTTGTACTGCTAATGGTGGTCATACATGTAGACCAGTTTATGGAGTCAGCACTGCCAAAAATAACCAATCGAACAGAAAAAAAAGACAGGATTTAAGTTTCAGGCAGAATGATCTCCTGAACAGATTCACTGCACATGAACACAAAAGACAGGAGAGGTGTTAACACAGCAGTGTGGGCCTAGTACTGTAGAATCATCCCCAGAGGCAGTGGCCAGGTAAAAAGTGGTGCTGACAGTGTTTCATGCTGCAGCCATTTGGACTATGGTTGAATATGTCAGTAGGCTTGTTTGGTACTCTACACAGGAAATCAGATAACTGTTTTGGTAAGACTGTACGTGGTTACTGCAAAACCTCCAGCAAAGCTACATTTTTTTTTTTAAATGAAGATTTTACAGACTCCTAGGCTTATCCTCTTCCCCCATCAACTCCTTTATTTCCAACCCAAAATCTCACAGCTTGGCTTTAGCCCTGATGGCAAATCAGCATGAAAAGCGAGACTGAACAGCAACTGAGGGAGCAGTTTTTAAGTAAAGAAGAAACAAAACTGAAAAGGATTTTGATAATTTTTGAATGTTTAAAGACTGCAACAACAAAATCATAGTTTTGTGTTTGGGGTACTTTTATGTACTGGTCTAACCAAAACCAGCTTGTATAAACATCCATTTTTGCATGTCAGTCCCCTCCCCTAAAAAGAAATATCCGTATGAGCTACTGCTAAAAGGTCATTTGGCCTGCAGGGTCTTGCCCCCTTTCTACCTTGTTAACAGAATGGGAATGGTCCAGCATTCCATAAACCTATAAACCCTTGAAATACCAGAGGCACTGAAGTAAAAGAGTAAGAAGAGCATTAATTTGGCATTCATCACTCTATTTAGATGCTTGGTGTCAGCAATTTCTGAACCAGGATCCTGCAAATGCTCCAACGCAGGTTTAACTTTGCACACTGCATGGGACTCCATTAATTTCAAGAGGCCCAGGGACTTAAATACAAATGGAAATCAGGCTCCACTATCCCCTCAGAAAGGATCCCACGTATCTGCAAAGTCCGCTTGCATCTGGGGGCACTGAAGTTGTTAACCCATTACAATTACATTAAACCACCATCAGTCCAACAGAAAGAAAACAGCAGGAAGAAAAAAATATAACTCCTACTTCCTCTCCAACGCCACGTTAGTTTATTATGTGCATTTGATGGCCTTTCATGAAGATGCAGTAAGACCCTCAACCTGCAGTGACCCCTGCTTCCACACAGAACATACAGACTTCAGTGCAGGGATCTTTGTGGACTGGGCTCATCATCAGGTGATACTGAAACACCCCTGAGCAAACAGAAAAAAACAAAAAATGTATTATAATATTCCCCTGAAAAAAAGTATAAATAAGTATAGCAGACTTTTATTCTGTTTCTATGAAACACAACCCTGTAGGTGCTGGGTTTGTGTTACCTATGTGTAAGACACCATTCTGCAGCACGCTGAGCTGTGTTTCCTCACCTTCAACTCTTTCTGAACTCAGCTAGAGTTGAGGGCACTCAGCCTCTCTCTGGATGGGACATAAAACTCAATCACTTTGATCCTAAGTGTTGGAATTGTTTGTGATTAAATGTAATTTCATCAAACCTCTAATTTATCCATTATCCTAATGTTTGCAACTTCACAGCAAACAATACATGTAGAAATCACTAGCATGGCACATCCTCCTGGAGATGAAGTAAATTTACGGTATCTAGCCTTTAAAATACAAGGATTTCACAACAAATCTGTTGCTATCGTGATGGAGTAAGCTTATGTGAACTTCAGGCATTCATATTCATAGAAACTCCTGAAGCAAGACTGACTGTTGGCCATAACATCCCTACTCTTGCCAAGTATCAAATAGTGCATGAATTATGCCAAAAATAAATGGGTGTGACTAATAACAAGCACAGAGAACACCAAGGGGAAAAGAAACACCAGAGCTTGTGCCTCTAAGGCTACAGTTGTTGCTAGAAAAGATGGGCATTTGGAGCATATGCCTTCTCCTTCCCTCCATCCTCCTGCCATACTTGCACTTCATAAAAGCTCCCATAAATCTGCCTCCCATAAATTGTATGACTGCTGGTAATGGCACATCTTTGCAGTCTATAGAACAAATCTTTTTTATAAAGATTTGCTCCCCCTTTGTACTTTCCTACTACTGAAGGAGTGTGTATGTACTGGAGGAAGGAAGACAGTCTGGTTTCACTGGTCCCCCTTCTCTCTCACAGAGTGCTGCAAGCAATTCTTGCAGCATTAGCCTGCGACAAACTCCATGACATCAAATCCACCTCTTTCACATCCTGCCTATCTCATCTCTGTGCCTCAGCTCAGCCTGCCCATTCTCATTTACCAAGGTCAGGCTTTTCAAAAGGCCAGCCTGCATTTAACTGCTGCTCCCAGATCCAGGAACTTCCTGCTAATTACTGTGGTCACACTTCCTAATTCAACAAGCACCAAACTGCACAGCAGTCTCTCGAGTGGAATAGGTCACCCAGCTATCTGCTGTAGGTCATTCGGTTGGCAGATTCTTCCTGATGACAGGTAGTTCTGCCAGGCAGCTGTTCCAATGTGAACAGCAGTTGAGACTAATTACATGTGATACACCCACTCTGACTCATGAAGAAAAGAGAGAGAGGGAGGAAGGGGAAGAAGATGAAGAAAAATGGAAAGAGTAAGCACAGGAAGTCCTTAACTCATCAGAGGAACAGAGCAAGGCTTCATACCTTCTACTCTTCCATGGAATAAAAGGTTCCATAAATTTGGGGTTCCATTATTTTTTCAAATCAACATGTTACTCTTCTTTCTCTACCTGTCCCAACTCCACTTCCCAGGCTGTTTACCATTTCTCATTAGGACTCAATATAAACACAACCCTTCCTTCTCAGAAGTCAGTAACTGCTTTTGGGTCTGATGAACTCTGTGAAGGCTAAAAAGCACATTATTCAAACAAACATGATGGCAGCAAAAGCATCTCCCCATCTGTCATTTCACCCCACGTTCCCATAGATGATTTTGCAGTCTTTCTCTCTACCCAAACCTAATGATGGAAGTCCAAAGACATGCTGATAGAAGACTGTGAAGGCTTGGGAGGGCTCAGGAGAACAAGACAGACCACCATGGAGCAGAGGTCATGCAGGAGGATTAACTTTAGAACCACTCTTGAAATTCAACATGGGGATATGGAAGTAGGAGTACTTGGCATGTGTGGCCTCATCATTCAGTCCACCTTTCAAATCAAGTGTTAGGCCCTGAACTCATGATCTTTCATGGGATGTTTTGGACAGAAAGGTGGACTCCAGCATGTCACTTGCCAAGTATTACATCAATCTGCCTTCCCTCCTTTCAGGAGCACTGACATCCATAAAACTTTAGCTCAGCAATTAAGTCACACATGGACAGAATTTTATCCAGGCCCTTTTTCAGATGGTCACCTCCTTCTGTATTCATTAGTATAGTTGTTTTTCACTTATCTCAACAGCAAATGGATTCCCAGAGATTTGTGTAGTTGTTCATTCCAGATTCTGAAGAGAAACTGTTTAATGAAAGTCAGTTAGGTCAACAACTGAATGTGAGAACATGCCACCTCTTCAGGAACAAAACAGTTGGCACAGTGTGATAGATTAAGTAAGAGGTAACTTGTTGCAACACAGTTGCTTCAGGACTGATGCCACTTGGCTGTATTCCCCTGCATGTGATCTACACATTAAGCTACACTTACTGTTTGCTACTGTGCTAAAAAAAAAGAAAGCCACCTCTGTGTTGCTTGCTAAGTATAATATTTGCTGCCAGGATGGCTACAAACACTGAAGGATGAATAATTGTGAGATAAAATAGGTCCTTGTGACCACCATTCTGTGATTCTGTGAAAAAAAAAGAATGAGGAGACAATTTCACTTGTGCAGGATAGAGATAGCTGTTTGCAGGAGCTAGGCCTGGAAGCTGTGTGATCTTGTGTGAAGCACCAAAACAGTAAAATAAGGTGGAGAAGAAGAAGGTGAGGTATCACAAAACCTGCTCTAGCCTAGGGATTATTTAGGAACACCTGTGTTACCAGAACACTTGAACTTGCTTTGCCCTGGATAATTCATAACACTGCCATGGAGTCACCACTTGCCAGGAGAATTGGAGTGGTTTATTCACCATCACAAGAGGTGGGCCCATCTCCAAACAAAGGGGATTCAACTGATGCTGAAAACTGCAGGTATCTGTAAGCCTTTGCCAACTGACTGACAATTTCCCAGCCATGAGGGCTTTGTTAGATTGCCCTCTGGCCTCACTGCTAACAGTACTCACAGGAACATAACAACTCTTCTGAGCATGCTGGGGCACTAGCAGACACTGCAAAGCCAGATCTGCCCCAGAGGGCTCGCACAGAGGTCTAAAAAAGGCTCACTTGGCCAACACAGGTCAAACTCCACCATCCCATATCAGGCTCCAGCAGCCATCAATGAGTCTAGGAACAAGATGTGGACTGCCTTACAAGATTTTACACCACCAATCATAATTGGCTTACCCTTAATTTACATTAACTGAGCTCTGTCATCTCATTCTGACATTGGCTACAGATTTTGTCTTATTGTTTCCCAATCACATTTTGCTCTCAGTTCCTGAAGTCTCATTGAGAGTTTTCACTCCTGTCTGGTCACAGCAGAGCACATGTTCACTCAGAGTTTTAGTAAAGGTCTTCTGCAGGATGCAAACCTGCACTCTCTCAGACTTTAAAACTATCTGTTCTTTCAGCACACCGAGTACAATATAGACAGTCCCCAGAAAGGACTAGCAAGAGGGTCTGGAACTTGCTTTCATTTCTACCTGGAGCCCCCCACCTTTTGGCTGGACTACTGGAAAGCAGAGGTACATTCCTACAGCTTCTGTCTAATAGTAGCCAAGGCTATGTTGGCACCTAGAGGAGACAGGTTTGGGCTTGAATGCCTCAAGGCTTCCCAGTGCTTGCAGTACAGTCAATATCCAAAGGTCCTTTGATACTTTACTCCCAGGTAAGTGCCCAAATACTTCTGGGAATTAAGGAGTCTTCTAAATTTTCAATGTCAGAAGTATGAGTGACAAGGACAACAAACTATTGCTCAGGGCTTCAGGATAACAGGATGCAAAAGACCGTGTACTTTTAGTAGAGACCACATTGACTTCACCATTAACTACTTGGGGCCAGTGGAAAAGACTCCCACACATATTCACTGATGTGAAACAGAGCCACTGGCTTTTATAGATGAGTCCTATTACTCATACTAAAAGGAGCTTAACTGCTTCTAAAAGAGAGGAAAGAAACTGCATTCCAAAGTGTTATTTTAAATAACTCCATTGCTTCAAGTAAGTGCACTAAATATCTATTGAAGTGTCAGATTCAGAATAAGTCGGCTCTTGGTAAATGAAAGCTTCAGTTTTCCTGGTAGTGAGATGGAGAACTGATGCATAGAGATGAAAAATATTCTCTCATTAATTTCAGTGGGTCTGCCTGAGACCCAGATCTTAAGCACATGCTTATGTACTTGATTGAACACAGAAAGAACTTAAGCACATGTTTAAGTGTTTTGATGAGTGTTGCCATATGAATTTCAACATGGATTTACAGATCTATGGTTTGACTGACAGACTCAGCCCTTTCAAACATATATTATCTAATTAGTGCCTGAAGGGAAAGGCCTAGATATAGAACATTTGTCTTTTAGCACACAACTCACACAGCATTTCATGATGTCTTGACACTTATTAATTGCATTCGGCTTGAATCTAAACACTGTCACATGATCCTTAATTGAGAATTGGCTGGAATACCATAAACAAAGGATTACAAGCAGAGAGAAGGGAGAATGTGTCTCAGGGGATGCCATGGGGATTTCTAGATATGTCCAGTCTTGTCTTCAAACAATAAGGAAAATGGAATTTAAAACAAGCCAGAGATTGCAGATGGTAGAAAGCAGGCATGAGAGGAGCTAGAAAAACAGAGTACCTAGAAATGTCTGAAACTCAGTGGAAAGAAAGAGTTATAATGGAAAGGAAGACATTTGAGTCTTCCTCCTCTTAGGTGGAATTAAGGAGTGTTCCAAACACCTTCTGCCCAAAGTTGAAGAACTTCACAGATGATCCAAAATATTGACAAAACAATATGAGAGAGAGTATCACAGTATCATAAAGAGGAGTTAGAATGATATGTAGCCTCCAGTAAAAAAGGTAGAAAGTGTCTGTAAAACTACCATGTCTTCTTGAACACCTTTCACAGCAGAAATGACCCCAGCACCTGATCTCTGTCGGCAAACCTTCTTCCTTAAGTCTTTTCCAGCTTTGCCACCTCCAACTCTACAGACTATGGATGAACTCTCATCACCCCAACTCCTGTTACAGGCTGGGACTTGTGACCAAGAAAAGGCAAGAAAAACCATGGTTCTTAGCATTGTCATGACATCTGGGAAATCTCTTCCTTGCTAAGCACTCAGAAGCTGGGACCAGGATGTTGCTGCTGCCAACAGGCAGTGGAAGCAATGGATGACACAGAAGCACTCTCTGGATTTAGTGTCTTCTACAGGCATCTTTGAGTTTGCACGTGTTCACAAGAGTGTGGAAGCTCCTGTGGGACTGCGAGATGAAAGGCTTAACTTGCACTGGAAACTAGGAGAAGGACTGCAAACTATGGTACTCTCTTTGTGGATGGACCCTACAGCCAAGAGGAAGCAAAATGCTGGAGCATGCACTCTGTGTTTGTAGAGCTGCAACAAGTTAGCTCAAAGACATTTTTTCACATTAGTTTGGCATTTGCTAAAAGCCACTACAGTTGCATTTACAGCATGTCATTTTCCAGATGACCAGACTACTTATTTTCATCTGCCAGTCAATTAATTCATTTATCATTCAGACCTTTTCTTTAAGTGTTCTCTCATAACTTTCATACCATTGTAAATTTTTACCATGTGGGGGAATCAAGTAAAATTCATCAGAGCTTTCAATCAATGTGAGATATATAAAGATAGAAAGATATATATGAAGAAAGCACAGCAGCAGTATTAAATTTCAGAGCAAAATCATTTATTCTGCCTAACAATGAAGTTGCTATCTAGAAACAAGACTGATTATTCATAGTACTACCCACTGCTATTACCAGAACTCTTTACAGCCCCCAATAAGCTTTTATCCAATATGTTTAACTTGTCAAAGTCAATTTGCTTTTCCACATGTATATTTTATAAGGTTACTTGCGCATACAAGCAGACTCACAAGTGTTAAATAGAAGATACATTTGTTTGTATTTATTTAATATTGCACTAGCTCTTGACAACTGTAAAAGAACACATGTCTCAGAAATAACTGAGGTTTCTTTAGGAAGAGATTCACCAGAAAAAGTTATTTGCTTTCTAAGCAGCTTAATGGTAGAGAGTTACCATTTTTAAGTACAGAGAACTATTGTGCATTATGTGTCTGTATAGATACAGAGTGCAAAATACAGTGAAATGTCCATAGTCAGAGTAACAAAGGATTTGCTTATCTCCCCTAACAAACATCCAGCAACAGCAAACTCCGCATAACATCAGGGGTACACCAGTGAGTGCAGAGCTAAAGAACTGACCACACAGGCTCAGTTCAGATCCATCAGGCCTCCTGACACCTACAACACCAGTACCAAGCCAGCTACTGGACTCACTAACAATGCACTGTGCAGGTGTGGCTGCAATAGCTCAAGTAAGCAACAGAACATGGATCAGATCCAGCACAGTCAACACTGAATCAGACGTTCTAGCCCCAGAGACAGGCTGTGTCTGCACAGAGTGAGCTCAAGTCATTGCACATCCATATACATAACCCACAACCCAGTCAACCACTCGTATAATGCTGACAACATCCTGCACTTGGCTTATCTGCCCAAGGAGCATCTCAGCTTCTGAAACACCTACAGGGCTAACACCCATTGTTTCCTCCTCACACACAACCCACCCACCACCAAGCCCATCCTCACCAGCTCCCAACAAAGCCAGTGGAGTTAATGACACCTCACTCACCCTTCAGAGGCCCCATCTCCAGAACACTCCTTGCCATTAGGGCACAGTTCTCCCCCTCCACTACAGTTGGAGTATATTTATAGCCCAGCCTCCTTATGCCACATTGGACTCATGGGCAGCCTTTTAAATACTCCTCTGCCTTGTGAGGGTGGGATGTGCCTCCTCACACTGCCTTACAAATGCTCAAGAACTTCACATAGCCTCTGCAGGACACAGAAATCATCAAATCCCCAATGGGAAAATGCATCTGTCAGCACCAGACCTATGGCTTTCTCACTTCAGCACAGTAAGTCAGGAGCAGCTGTGTAGCCTGTAAGCAGATCAGCATCTCCCACACAAAAAGCTGATCTGAAGTATCTAGCACCAATGAGCTATGGATCAAATTTCCACATCGGACTAGCAGGGCTGATGCACCTTCACAGCCAAAAACATAAGTCTATTATCCACAAAACACAGATTTACCAAGCAAATACAAAAATCTTGGCATTTGGAATTCAGCTTCCCGCAAGGCATCCCTGCAAGCTTAATGGGAAGACACAGGCACTTGTAGCACAGGTTAAGAACAACTAGCTGAAACCTAGGGCTTGGGTTTCTTTCTGTTCACATTGCTGAAACAAGCCCATTGGTGGACAGAATGCTCCTTTTCTTTAGTATTACCAAAACCATGAGTAGAAGCTAATTTACACCTGGTAAAATATTTCTGGAACATTCATCTTTAAAGTACAACAGGCGTTCATCCTTCACACTGTTCACAGCATGTACCTGACAGCACAAAAGTGACAGAATGCAATGTTTTCATGTGTTTGCTTGTAGTGTTCTGGATAAATACAGAGAATACCAAAGATTTCCCCCTGAGTTACTGGGGAAAGGCTCCCGCAGCCATTCTTGCAGAGTACTGAGCAACTCCTCCTATAAACGCCCACACAGAAAAATCAAGTTTGTGTCACAGGGGCGCAGCTCTACAGCTAAGAATCATTCTCAGGCCTTGAATCCTGCTAAAACAAGATGCATTAGCAAATGCAAAGGACACATTACTGTTTTGCTTTAAAGGAGGTCTGAGGATCACAGGATGGGTTCTGAGACCCTTAAAGACCTGTGATTTTTTTTTTTTTTATATCATTACTTGGAGCATCAGCTGGGCTTTTCCACATGGAGAAGCCATACTTTGTCCAATTTGAAGCACATACCTTGGACAGAGCTGATAGAAATTCAGATAGGGGACAAAAAGGCTCCCCAAACACCTTGGCCTGGATGACCACTGAATCTTAGTAACCATTTCAATTAATTAAAATGGGAAAATACTAGAATTGTATTTTCAATACAATTTCAATTCAATACAATACAATACAATTTACTAGAACAGAGCTACTTTACTGGCAAACTATTGGTGGGAAAAAAAAAAAAGATTCAGCTGTTAGCCAGCAATAACAATCGAAATAACTGCAAGCTGCCTTGAGGCTAGAATTTGCTCTTATTTACACCATTCAGGTAATTCCATTCCTGGAGCGGGATCACTCCAAGTGGATACTGTGGTCATGTAAATGTTTGACACCTTCAAGGAGAATGTGGCTCTGTGCACTTACTCTTTCTATCAGGAACATACCCCTAAGGGGCTATAATGAAATTTTAAATAAAGTAAAATAAAAAATAGGGACTTAGGCTCTGGTTTTAACTCTGCCTTCCTGCACAAGGGTCCAACTGATTTACCAAGTTAGTCTTTTGCTTGTGAGACACAAGAAAATATGAGGGGTAAAGAGCTCATTTCTCCATTACTAATTCCTATTATCATTAGCTGGAGTAAAGTCACTGTGGAAGTATCAATTGGGAATGAACGCATCACTGGAAGGTAAGCGAGTGATCTGGCTGGGGATCTATCTCCTGCAAATGTCTAATAGGCTATGTGTGATGTCACTTGTTGAAGCCAGTGCACCAGCAAAATGTTTGTGCTCATCAGCAGTTGAAAATGTTGTCACCAGTAATAATGAAGGAAATTCAGTCACAGCCAGTAGCTCAGGCAACAGAGATGTCTGCATGTAGGTGGCTGGGTTTTCCCCACCATTCTCAGTTGTGGCCCAGTGGTGGAGCCACAGAATTATTTAGGTTGGAAAAGACTTTTAAGATCATCAAGTCAACCATTAACACAACAGTACCAAGACCACCGCTAAACTCCCTTCCAGGACAGCCTATTCCCAGGCCTGATGACCCTTTTCATGAAGATGTTTTTCCTCATGTCCAGCCAAAACATCCCCTGGCACAACTTGAGGCCATTTCCTCTTGTCCTATGACTTGTGACTTGTGAGAAGAGACTAACCTCCATCTCTCTACAACCTCCTTTCAGATAAAGTAGACAGCCATCAAGACCATTTAGCTCCTAAGCAGCTTCTTGTATCCTTGTCATACATAGTAAAGTATGAAACAAATGACCTTCAGAATACAGTTACTTCAAACTAAGCTGTTTCCATTTCATAGACTTTTAAAGATCAAATGCTTAAGGACAAGCTCTTAAGAGAAGGTATGCTGATGTTTTTAATTAGATGCATAATGAAGTGCTCTGCTGAATGAGAAGCTGAAGTGGAGATATAACAGAGAGAGGTTGGCTTAGTAAGTGTAAGATTTCTCACATACCTGGAATAATACACCTGTTCAAGTTTGTGAGCAGCCTGTGTTTTATACTTGCACTACCCAACAGAGACCAGGCTACCAAGTATGTCCTTGGTCTGCACTGAGGTTGCAGAAAAGTCTCAAGCAAACAACACAGCAGAGAAAACAGAGTGCTCCATTGCACAATACAGATTTTTCTTTACAGATCACTACAGGCTGATGGGAGGGTATCAGTATAGAGAAGTTATCTGTACTTGGTGGCTAATTCACCTTTAGAAGATATTGCTCCTAGAGTTGATAACAGATTGAGACAGGAGTCCTGCCCCTAAAATCATTTTCCATCAATCTCAATCACTCTGAAAGCCTTAGTCAACAAAGGTTTGCAAGTTAGCTGGCACACGAATGTCCAGACCCTGCCAATATTTTGTGATCCACTTACTGTAAATACACAGCTAATAAGTGTTCTCATTCCCTTGATGATCCTTTTTTAAAGTGGAAAGCATTTAGGAGGTATGTAGTACTCCAAAAAATTAATATTCTGACACATCTTAAGACAGGGGCACCAATGTCTTCAGTCAAATAAATAATGCTAATCTTGGTTACAAACATAAGTTATCTCAGGAGGCACAATGCATTAATTCATTATCACTGAGCATTGCAGTTGTTAAATATTGTGACCCCTTAGCTTGAGGAAGGATGGGAACACAACTAACACTGATGAAAACTGTTAGTTATTATGGAATCCTTTGCATAACTCTGATGGTGGTTTTGGGTCAGCCTCTGGATTAACTGTGAAAATGATGAAGGAAGTAGAACACTCCCCTTATGAGGAAAGACTGAAGGAGCTGGGACTCTAGCTTGGAGAAGAGGCAGCTGAGGGGTGACCTCATTAATGTCTATCAATATGTGAGGGGTGGGTATCAGGAGGATGGAGCCAGGCTCTTCTCAAGGTCATCTGGTGATAGGACAAGGGGCAGTGGATGCAAGCTGGAACAGAGAAGGTTCCATAGAAGTATCAGAAGAAACTTAATCACAGTGAGGCTAATGGAGCATTGGAACAGGCTGCCCAGGGGAGTTGTGGAGTCTCCTTCTCTGGAGACGCTGAAGACCCACCTGGACATGTACCTGTGTGACTTGGTGTAGGTGATCCTGCTGTGGCAGAGAGATTGGACTAGATGATCTTTCAAGGTCGCTTCTGATCCCTAATGATTCTATGATTCTGTGATTCTATTTCCACCACTATGTCATCGCTAATCTATAATGCCAACTTGGTGAGTTCTGAGAGAGTGCAGCTCTTCCAGCAAACAGGATGCCCTGACTTTGGGAGAAATGCTGACATGCATACAAACATAAAGTTCAAAGTTATGTTTTAACAATATTGTGCTGAGAACAACCATGAAAAAAATTTTGGCCGGAGTTTCACTATAAATCCCTAAAGACAGATGATGGGACCCTTTGAACCCAGTGAGAATTTGGCAATATGAAGTAGCTCGCAGATGTGTCTGACACAGCACTGCCCTAAAAGGCTGTAATCACTGACTGCCATCTTAGAAAGCTTCGAGGCATCAAGGAAGTTGAATGCAATCTTCCAGTCCCTTCAGACCACAGAGAGTGGCTTCCAAGGAAAGGAACAGGAAACCTACCTCTGTGTGTGATCATGTTGCCATCTAGTGACCACAACCTAGAGAATACTCAAGACCTAACTCCCATACAAGCACAGTGCTATCTATGCATGAAGCAACAGTGTTTTCTTGTACAATAGACCTCGTGAGCAGTCTAAGCTGTTGCCAAGACAAACAGCGTTACTTCTCCTAAAGCTACAAGTCTCATCTAAGCAGAAACAGCAAGTTCCTTGAGTAGAGTCATAAGGAACTGAAAGCTCACAGAGGTTGTAACCTGTTCAGCATCATTTTTGCAACAGCCTTCAGCTCTAAGGCCAACATGACACTTCCCTGAATTCACATGGGGAATGGGCAAGACCACACACAGCAGTCAGTCATGGCCAGCTGGTCTCTGCCATTCCTTTGAGATTCGCTCTGCTTCTCCTGATAAGCACAAAGAAGAATGAAGTATCTCAGCACAGGTGCTGCTGAACAGTGCAAGGCCTCTACAGTTCATTGCACCTGCATTCAACAGCAGGTTTTCCAGGACAGGAAAATGCAGTCATTTTCTACAGCGCAAAGCATGTAAGTACTCAGTACTTTTTTTTCAAACACCAAGATACACGGCAAATAAAATGTAGGGATTCCACCCACAGGCACTTTTGAAATCCAACTCTTACTCATGCTGTCCAAAAGTCCTGATCAAAGATTTAGAGATACACTTATACTTGACTTTCTGCAGTATCTCTTGAAGTTTTTCACCCCACATTAGCACCAGACATTATCACCCCAAGACTCTCTATGTTGAAAATTACTTCTCCTCACAATATTAGGTTTTGTGGAATTTGTCCATTTTCCCCATTGTTGAAAAAAGGCCTGAGCAATGTGCTACAAACAAGAATTGTTAGAACCATCTCAAATGTATTAGAGATTGAAAAACAGGGAAAATATGCATTATCTTTCTTGTTCTTCTTGGCAGTAGAACTTTCCAATCACCCAGAAAACTAAAAGGCAAAAAGGAAAGAAACAATCTAAGGATACTGAAATGCACTGGGGAGGAAATCATGTTGACACTGAAATACCTACAGGGCCTAAGGGTGGCTTCCAGAAGTCTTTGTAATAATTCAATGCATAAACCAAGTCAGGTGCAGATACCCAAGCACCATGGCCCTTGTGCCCAACAGCCACAAATTAATCTTACTGTGGTTACACTAGAATGAAATGACCGCATATCTTCCTGTACTGTGGTCATGTTCTAGGGTATGGAATGTGGTAACTCCAGAGGGATATGGTGGAGAGCATGTGGCTACACACATACCTGGCTAGAAAATAAAAGAATCACACTTTTTAACAGCTTTTCCAGCAAAGTGCACTCTGGGGCAGCACAGTAAAGAGCTTGTCTGGTGTGGTGCAGTGAAAGGAGCTCACAGGTGCTGTGGGCAAGGACGACTCTGCCACAGTGCAAATGCAGTCTCCTCTATAGCAGAGATGATGATGAGTTCCTCTGGCACGGGGTGATGAACCACTCCTTTCCAGGGTAGTGCGATGGAGAGCTCAAAGAAAATACAGATACCATGAAGAAAAATTACTCCATACCACACTAAACAATAAGTACTCTACATACATGAAATCAGTACTACATGACATTTAAGATACAGCACATGCAATACCCTAAAATACACATCCTAAATACAGCTCCTCTATGCAGTATAGACTGTTTCTCACAAGACGGTGAATGTCTTCAAGAACAATCAGCCAGTACACCAAAGACTCCTTCAGGACAGAGTGATGATGGACTCCTCTGGAGTGCTGTGGTGAAGGGCTCCTTGGGTGCAGAGAACTGAAGGGCTCCTATGGGAGAGGCATGAAGATGTGGTCCTCTGGGATAGCATGATGAAGGACTCCAGAGTGTCTGGAGTGATGATTGACTCCTCCAGCATATCACAGGACACCACCAGGGAAGGGCTCCTCTGGGACAGGGATGATGAAGGACTCCACTGGGTGACACAATGAAGGTTTCCTGCCAGGCATGGCAAGAACAGTCCTTCTGTTGTGACATGGTGAAGGGCTCCTTGGCATGGCATAGTCAAGGCCTCCACTGAGGCAGGGATGATCATGATGACAAGGATGATCACAACTGGTTCCTCCAGCAAGCTGCATTAAAGGGCTCCTCTAGGGCAGAAGTGATGATGTGCTCAGTGATATACTGCACTATAGTAATTCTTAACAAGTTGTATGAAAGTCCTTGAATGCTACCAAATTCACCATCTCTTAGAGATTCCTGGAAAAGTCCTCATTCCTTACTGGTTTTGCCCTGCTGAAAAGCATTCCCAAATGGAAATGCTGCCTGTGTTTTGCCAGTCTACATCTAATCCTCTTGTCACTCTCACCCCTGCTGTTTGCCCACCAGACAAGGTACACAAGCAACACAAAGTTGAGTTGAGTCAGGATGACTGGCTCCTCCAGCAATCTGCATCAAAGGCCTCCTCCAGGGTAGAAGTGATGATGTGCTTCTCAGCAGCAGTGCAATGAACATTTCTCTAGCAATATGCAGTGGTGCAGTAAAAGGCTTGTCTGCGGGGGAGATGCAAGGCCCCAAGAAGAACCAGGAGCATAATGAAGAACTGCTCCATGTCACTTAATACAATAAATGCACTATACCCTACTTACATGAAACCCCTTCTGTACAAAAAATATATTCAATATGAAACATGACACACATGATATAACTGAACACATGAAAATACAGACAATACGACTGATACAAAGCCATAATGATCCCACAAGTTAGGTACCTCCCCATACAGTACATTCAGACAGCAGAGACAGCAGATTAACAAAGGAGTTTTCCAACAGCAGGTTTGGTGTACTGCATACACTCAGAAAAGTTTTGCTTTCCTGATTTGTCACACAAGTACACACTTTTTACATGCAGAGAGAATACACACACTTTACATGCAGGTGTACACAAAGAGGTGAGGTGTGGTTTTCTGTCTGTATAGAGCCCGTGTTATTGTGTGATGCAGCACTCTTCAGTGAAAAATACAGCACATCCCTGTTCAGAATACATACAGGCAAGACGATGAGAGGCTTTTCTGTCTGCACAGAGAATACAGAAGTTAAATATACACATACTTTGAAAAGCATGGCCTCACCTATCTCTGCATTTAGTATCTGCCGTCTGCACACAACATGCCAACAGCAAGGACTTTTCTGTTATTCAGAACCCTGTTCAGACACTTTAGGCTACCTCAAGACTATGTATGGACAGGCAAAGTCAGATTGTGCTTCTCAGTATGTAGCATGTATCAAGATATCCTCTACCCGTCATACAAGATGCAATGAGGCTTTTCTCTGAATAAATAGAATATAATCCATCCGTAGTTAGAGTCTGTGCAGGCAAAACATTTATTTTCTGTCTAGTCATAGGTGATACCACCAAGGCAGTGCTGTCTGGTCTGCCTATGCTGTGTACATTGACTGTACTGAGAACAGAAAACAGCACAAGGGTGTGGTGGGGTCAGCACACAAACTCTAAGAGGGCTACTTGGAGAATACATACAGAGAACACCACACACCGCTCCCCTGGTCCAACACAGTCTTCTGGTTACCCAGAGGCAGGGGAAGAAAGATACTCCTGCCTGTACACAGGCAACACCCTCTTTGAAAAGCACATATTTACACACTAGAGTTTGGAGAATAGCTACACAAGTTTGCACTACTGTAAAAACTTCTCTGCCTCTACCTTTCCCCATGTGTATAATATCACTTAACCACATTTAATAAAACTTTTGAGGCTACTCAAACACAATACTTCCTTCAAATTATAAGTGGGGTCATACGGTTCCCATCACTCAAAACCTGATGTGATTCACCTCTTCTGGACCGTGTACCAGCCTACAGTCAGTCAAGGACAGACTGTGCAAGAGGGGACCAGAATGTTAATGCACTTCCTTGCTGTACTAAGCCCTTGATTTCCTGATGTTTGTAGTACTTTCCCAAGCACTTTAGAGTAGATTATCCCCTGAGAGCCCAGGATATCTGTACCTGTATCAAGGATTGTGATATCAGAACTTCTAAAGTCAGCAAGTTCTGTGTCTGTGCAACTGGCTCGAAGTACCAGAATATTTACAGATCTGAAGCGGGCAAATAACCAACAAAAGTTAATTCTCTCAGACATTCTAAACAGTGATTCTAATGCAAGATCCTTTGAGCTTTCCTTGATCTCAGCTTGCAGTGGTCTTTGGAACCTCTAGAAAGTCAGTGTGAATCCTGTCATTATCGAATTTGTAGTTAAGTTGTTGTTTGGGTTATAACAGACACACTGACTTGCTAATTAACATATTTAACTATAATTGACATATTCAACTGTTAACTAACATATTCAACTATTAATATATTCTACCTTGGTAATTTTAAACTAGTTAATAACTAAGAGTGGCTAAAATTCAACCTTTTAATCTTCCTCTTAATAGACCTTGAATCATAGAATCATCAGGGATCAGAAGGGATCTCGAAAGATCATCTAGTCCAATCGCCCTGCCACAGCAGGATCGCCTAGACCAAGTCCAGGTGGGTTTCAAATGTCTCCATAGAAGGAGACCCCACAAACCCCCCGGGCAGCCCACTCCAGTGCTCAGTCACCCTCACAGGGAAGAAGTTATAGAATCGGTCAGGGTCAGAAGGGACCACAGGAGCATCCAGTTCCAGCTCCCCTGCGATGGGTAGGGACACCCCACATTAGATCAGGCTGGCCAGAGCCT
>VZRI01002371.1:0-16976 GCA_013397515.1 Upupa epops | reverse complement strand
GGAGACGTTCAAGATCCCCCTGGATCTGTTCCTGTGCAACTTGGTCTAGGTGGTCCTCCTGCAGCAGGGGGATTGGACTGGATGATGTTTTGAGGTCCCTTCCAATCCCTAATGATTTTATAGTTGTATGATCAGGAAAAGGGCTGGCTTGGGAGATAGGGCTGTTTCTTCATTGCAAGGGATCTATTATATAGTTAAATATATCTATAAATATAATATATACTGTATATATATATATAACTACAATGTCATTATATATATATATGTAACTATAATGTAAAGTCTCAGATTTATTCTGATTTGCAGAGTAACTTCAGTTTGCAAAAGTATCTCCCTTGCAGTTTTACATCAATGCCCACATTTCTTTCACAATGAGAACAGAAGCTCTGAGCAAGTTTTATAGGCTTCCCAGGTTTTAGTTGTACCACTAAATTTATCTTGTCTTTTTGTGTGTGTGTATGGAACAACAATGTAGAGTGATCCGATGCTGATCTAATGGGCTGCCTTCCAAACTTTTAGCATCGTCAAACCTAAATAAAAACAACACACATTTTGCTCCCCCTACTTATTGCACAATGATCACAGAACAAAGTATAACCTTATCTGTTCCTTTAGCATCTTCAAACCTAAATAAAATCAACACACATGTTGTTCCCTCTACTTACTGCACAATGATCAGAAAACAGAGTATAACCTTATCTAAAGCAAACATAAGTGTTTTGCTAAGAATTTTGGTACTTTAGAGATTATTTACCTGGTATGGTGCCATGAAACCTCCCCTGTCCCTTACTTTTGAGTGTTCAGCTGCATTAAGGAGTATTTTGCTGCTTTTGTTTGTTCCTTTGTACCTCATTCATTGACCCCATCTTTGTGACTTTTTTCACCTGCCCACTTATCGGCATTCTAACTCACTTGATAAATGGACTGCCATTTCTACAAATGCAATAACTGCAGTTTGTTTGGTGGTAGAAAGGTCTGATCACCCCAGCTGTGATCCTCACATATTGTTACCAACCCTCTTGGGCACAGAAGATATTAAAGCAGGCTTACTGAAAGCATTTTTAATAGATCTAGTGCTTCATATGAAATGCTGTACAGATAATTCCTGAATTAGAAATGTTAGTCTGCAGGAAGGGGCTTACATCAAGTAAGAGCAAAGAGCAAACATGTTTGAATAAAAATACACCTTTCAGTAATGTTATAAGAGATTTTCCTCATAAAACTTCATACCTAATGAATGCTCAATGACAGCCCTCTCTCTAGTTTTACACCAAAGCCTTCAGGTAATATTGTTTCCTAGAATGTAAGTTAGATATCAACTTCCTTGTCTACGTTTGTAGTTACAACCTGGAGACTTCATGCTACAGCAAGTATCAGTTCAAAGAAGGTCTAAGCCTTGTTTCACCAGCTAGATAAAATATTTTATTGCTTTGTTACAACCATAGAGCAAGAGAGAACAGCCAGAAAGTATTGACACGTATGTCCCAGAGTATGCACAAACATGATGGAAGACAAACTAGCTTTAAAACTTTCATAGCAGTATATGGATATTTTTCCCAGCTTCTGTTCAGTTCTTGCTACCCACCAAATCCTCACTCAATTATTAAGAACTGCTGGTTTCCAAGGAATTAGCTTCCTTTACAGGCTGTTTTGAATGTTTTACTTGCAGATTGATTTCAATACAATTTCTGAATGATCGTTAAATAAAAGTTTATCACTTTTAATTGATATGCACTGTTATCATAGAATCATTGAATCAGTAGTGTTCAGAAGGGACCTCGAACAATCATCCCATCCAATCCCCCACAGGAACACATCCAGGTAGGTCTGGAACGTCTCCAGAGAAGGAGACTCCAGAACTCTCCTGAGCAGCCTGTTCCAATGCTCCATTACCCTCACAGGGAAGACGTTCCTGCTGATATTTATATGGAAAATCATCTGTTCTAGCTTACACCCATTGCCCCTTGTCCTATCACTAGACACCCTTGAGAAAAGCCTTGTTCCATCCTCCTGCTACCCACCCCTCACATATTTATAGACATTTATGAGGTCACCCCTCAGCCTCCCCTTTTCCAAGCTCAAGAGACCTAGGACACAGGGCTGCTGGAGGGTGTCCAGCGTAGAGCAGCGATGATGATGAAGGAAGTAGAACAGCTCCTTTATGAAAAAGGGCTGAGGGAGCTGGGTCTCTTGAGCTTGGAAAAGGGGAGTCAGTCCCCAACATACACTGGCACCTGGTATTGTTCTTGCCCAAATCAAATACTAATAAAGTCATAGGAATCCTTTGATATATTAACAAGGGTGTTGGGAATACAACATAAAAGCTGGACTTTTTAGTGACTACTTTTATTAAGTCCTTTTTGTCAGCTCCTCTGAAGCTGCTTATTACAACATTATTTTTAGTGGTTGCAGTGGACAGCTGCACATGTACTTGATGGCCATGGATCTTACAGCTAGGAAATAGAACTACAAGTTAAAAGGTAGAAATTCTTCAATATCTGAAGGCATGTGTTTGTCAACATGACATCTTTCTTTAGAGTAAAATTGGTGCCAACAACTGTCTTGACAGAGATAAAATTGTTAGAGTAAACTTGTTGGACTATACTTTTCCTGCAATACTTTTGAATAAGTAGGTGCCTAAAGGAGGTAGGAAACCTCTCACTCTACTTGTCTCTGATCAATATAGAGGCAACATGAATACCTAGCATAAAGCATATGTAGCTTTTAAGATAGCAAAGGTAGATGAGGAGAATCTTACACTTTGTTGAGGTCTGGACACAGTCACAGCTGGAAGATATTGATTCCAAATATCAACTCTTGAGCCAGAATTAGTGTTTGATTTTGCAATGAATTGCTTACAGGTGAGACCCACCAAAGTCTTCCAGTAAATTTTTAGATTAAGGGAAGAATCCTTTCTTTTCATAGGTAGGTTAGCTGAGTAAGATAATTAATCACATGTATACCTTCTAATATGTTTCTTGTTCGTTGTGAACTGATGTCCAGACCAAAAAGTAGCATTTATCTTGAGAATCAGCTCATTCTTTTACCTACAGAACATTATATTACCTATAGAACAGCTGTAAGAAAGGCAAACTCAGAGCAACTGGTAGAAGGAAGCAGTGTTTGTCTGGACATAATTGACTACAGTGACCCAGAAGTAATATCAGAAGTAAAGGACTGAGCCTGAAAATTAATATGCAAAAGTAACATGAATAAGTGGCCAGTACATTAAAGGGATAATGACTGCATAAAATCACCAGAAGTAACTGATTCCATGACCCATGTGTCATTCAGAGCAAGAGACTAGCTACATAAACCATGCTTGTGGGAAGGATGTTCTGAAGACCCCCAAGAATGAGTCACAGGTAGACCTTATCGCTGTATGGAAGTCTGCATAGTGAGTATGGACTTCAGCATGACCCATTGTTCCCCTTGATTGAGCCAGTGTTCATGCCCTCTTCTGGCTCCTGTTGGGAAAGGTATGCATGACTTCCTTGGGGATTCCGCAGCCTCTGCAGTAGATAACTGTAAAGGGCCTTGTGTGAGGCAGTTTTTGTTCTTTTACAGTTTTATTACTTTTAATTATTATTGTTTTATTGATTTTAGCCAGTATTTGACTGGTTTGATAAAACTACACACACATGAATCAATCAGCTGTCACAATATGTAGTAATGAAATGTTGTGGGTTTGTGCATGGTGTATGGACAGAAGACATCGAGTGCCATGAATTCATCCTTCTGTTCTAGCACTGTGGTTGCATGCTGACAAACTGACGGAGGATTGAGAGCATCATGAAGGTGAGAGATGAGTTTTGGAGAACAACACAAGTATTCTTTATTCCAGTATTCAAATCAGAAAATGGCATATTAAACTTTTCAGTCTGCTTTTTACCTGGAAAAGAATAAATTATGTCTATTTGAAGCATTCCTTCATGATGATATCTAGTTAATAGATTTAATACAGTTTTGAGATAAACCCCCTACTTCCTTAATTCTTTGTCTTCTAAAATCATGATATTATGGTTTAAAGGGGAGTGGAAATGTGAATTTTGTTTGGAGGTTTCTTCTTAAAAAGGATGCAGATGACAGGAGACCAGAGGTATCACAAACAGCACATTCTCATTTCTATTTTTTGATTATTCTCTTTAGGTGGATAGGCTGCAGGAAAGCCAGCAAGCAAGAAATTCTCTGAAAACTAATAACACGTATCTCTGTTAATTAGCAACAAGTGGTAGACAATCTCCTATTTCTACATAAACCAGATATGGATTATAGCATATCACTATATCTCTATATCTCTCTATATATGTAGCCTCTGACATACTGCTGATTTTCCTGTGCAACTTGGTCTAGGTGGGATGTGGATTGGACTAGATGATCTTCTGAGGTCCCTTCCGATCCCTAATGTTTCTATGATTGAAAGATTCATTCCTGAATAAGGAGTTTTTGAATAATAAGTTCATGCCACTCACGTTGTTTCTTCAAATGATTTTCCTAGTCTTTTTAAAACTCTTTTTTACCAAGAAAAAGAAATTTGAGACTTATTAAGGTAATGATATTTTCTCCCCAAATAGTTTTGCCTTCCCTTACAAATAAAGGAATTATCCGAGTGAAAAGGTGACATTTGATCTGAGAAAAAAAAAATATGTATAGGAAAAGCAACATTTGGAGAGGCACCTGCACTTATAGGAAGATCTGGGGTTTTCTTTTTCAATTCTTTTGCAAAAAACCCTGCGAGTGGGTAAAGTGATTAAATGTCACCGTGAGATGGTTTTTGTTTCGCTTCTGACAAAGGATGCTACATTCAAAACCACCTATGGGGAGGCTGGGAAGAAGGTCTCCTTCTGATTTGTCAATTTAAGAAGCATATTTTGAATTGAAAAGGAATGTGTCAACTTCCGAAAAGAGATTAACACTAAGCCCACAGCATAAACAGCTTGGGTGGAAAAAAGGAAGCTGATTAGCAATTCAAGCTTTATCTTTACTGAAAAGGGACCGATGCCCAGAGAGTTCTGGCATTCTTCACCTTTTGTTGACCATCTGTATCTATGAGCTTCCCAGCAGAGATGCAGCTCACTTGGGGACAGAAGAGCAGAAGGGCATAGCCTCCTCTACAAGAGGCAGAAACCAAAAGCCACGCTAAACACCATCAATTAAAATTCATTAGTCCTGTAGGAGCTGCCCATTAGAGTGTTGAGTGTGCACAGATGCCGCTATTACAAGCATGACACCAGCAATTAGGCACCAAAAGTAGGAGGACTTCACAGCCTATTTAGCAAAGATATGATCTCTCTGTTCTTGCATAAACTTTGCCATATCTTTAATTGCGGTAGATTTCATCTACATTGGTCAAAAGAAATATTGCCTTTCTTCTTGTAACTGCTAGGACTGTTGCTTTCTAATTAGGTTTAAGACACATAACAAAACGGATGAGATTACTCCACAGAAAAAAATGCGGTGCTATTAGAAGTGCATTAGTTATGATAGATGTCTGTAGTTAGTCAAGAAAAATTAAAGCTCAATTTATTCTTCCACAGTTTCATGTTGGCTGTCACTGCTGACTGATGAGTTGTCTTCTGAATGTGCCTGTAATGCTTTAAAATAAATAAAAAAGGGAGAGCTCTCCACATGCAGCTTGGTGGCACGTGCTTTTCAGTTTCATTTAACACGTATCTTTCTAACACCCTCAGAAGTGTAGAAAGTGATTTTATTTTCGGTTTTCTCATTTTCTTCACACAAAGAACGGGAATAGCACTGAGTTTGCCTGTCAAAGAGCAAACGACTAGCTTATTCTATCGTCTATTTACAAACGACTATCTATTCTTTAGTCATTCTATTTTACTTCTAACTTAAATTGTATCTATGCCTCATGCCTATTGCTCAGAGCTGTACTCAGGAGGTAGAGGAAGGTACACAAGTGTGTCAGACAGGTTTAGAGAAAATCACGATTTCTTTTGCTTTTCTCTTGGTTTGAGAGCCATGCATAGTATTTTGTTTCTTAGAATTCAGTTTCAGTGTCTTATTTCATTTATCGAAGGCTTAAGGACTCATCTCTGGAAAAAAAACAACCCACCTCAGTTACACAGAGTATGAGAAACGGTGAACAATGAGGTGGACTGGATGCGTATCCCAGCTGTACTCATTCTTTTGTTGTTCCACAAGAAACAAGGTGGAAAAAAACACAAGCTGGACACGCAAGTTCCGCTCTCTGCCTACACCTTCTGTCTCCCAGGAGCTGGACAATAAAAGATAAATAGGTCATTTCACAGCATTGTTACTGCTGTAGAGAACAGGGAAAATAATCTCTCTTAAATCAGGAAACATGACAATACCCAATAGCAGCCCAGTTATACTCTTTATTATATACTCTATATTTTATTCTATCATTTAAACTCCTTAACTTCATCAAACCAAGAAATAACTGTGTGAATACTAGCCTCCCAGGTTTGGGGGTTGGTTTTTTTTGACTGTATATTTAAAGAAACTAACTGCCTGTTTTCTGTGATAGGCAGACGCCTCCACTCAAGCAATGACAACAGCAGCCAGTCAGTGTTTTGTCTCTGCCAGTGCTCCTGCTGTTATCTCAATGGTGGCAGCAGGATGCACAAAAGTTTAAGGGGAAGGAATACTACATAAAGACAGCAAGCCTTTACGCACCAGTTGCAGCAATTGCTTTTGTGACACAAAACTTCATACATTCTATTCTTCCAGTTTGGCTTCTGGTTTTTTCTTAGAAGTAAAATTATAGGTAGACTAAACAGAAACATAAGCACTACCTAAAGTTCATTGTAAGCTGCAGCCATACGTGACAAAAAGAAGTTGAAGTAGCAGTTTAAATCAGTTGAGCCAAATAGATTTGTAAATCACAGAAAAGATTAAAAGTTACTTAAACTATTTATGAGTGATGGCAGGTAGCTTGGTGGTTAGCTTAAATATTTGCAGTACAAGGCAAGGGAAAGAAACTTAGTAATGAGAAAAGTCTACATTAAAAAATGCTGATTGAATCATAATTGTTGTAATCAATCATCCTAGTTTCCGAAATCATAACAAAATAGTTGCAAGTTTTGAAAGCAAAATAGATTTCTCGCTTAATAATAACTAGCAAATTTGATATAAATATCAAGATTGCATTCTTTTTTTAACAGGGAAATGCATCAGAGCTGTAGTCTGGATCTGTCAGTGTAAACATACCTGAAAAACAAAGTTTTGAAAGGGTAATCAGGAATCAGTTCCACAATTATGATTCCTGTTTAAATCCAAGTAACTCCGAAGATGCTTTCAGAGTAGAAATGACTCAACTATTTTTGACAATAAATATAGTTATATAATTTATCAGCCTTTGAAGCTGGCATGTACAACCTGAAAAGAGCTTGTAAAGCTCTGAATTCATGGCCTCTCAGCTGACCAGACAAAGAAACTAGCATGGGCATAGAGTGATTTCCTCCAGACAGCTACTCTCCTCACTGACATTAACTGCATTGGGACCTACAGTGCCCCTTAACCCTGGCAAATCCAGATGTACAGGTAGGATACATGCAGATATCTAAGGCAGAAATGAGGCCTGGAAATGCTTCTTGCTTTTTACCTGGTAAAATCAGATTAAGTGTTCCTTCTAGTGTTCTGTAATACAAGCCAACCCCATTCATACATTCATGAATGCATCAGAAATGAATCGTTTTGGGCACAGATAGCATCTGGAAGATGCATTATCTGTAGACAGACTGCAGTCTCTGATAATGGGTCTGGGGGACTCATTGCTATACTGGGCAGCTAGCCGATGAGCTCCTCTAGGAATCCTGATCAGATACTTTCTGCATAGTGCCCGAATGCATGCAAATACTGTTTAATATTCCACCTTAAAGAAACTCAGCTGAAAGCATTTAATTTAACGGGACTCTTAATTACTCTGTTGGAAACCGACTGATTCATTGCAATGTTAATTTAGATTTTTGCTATGTAGTATTATTTCTCATGTGATGTCATAGCCAACACTGAAAACCTGACATTGTGTTCTGCTGTACTACTGAATGTAGACATCGTAATTCTTTCTATTAAAAAAAATTAAATGAATGCGTTTTGTCGTCTCTCTCTCTGGAGATGTTCCAGTCCCTCCTGGATGTGTTCTTGTGCGACTTGGTCTAGGTGATCCTGCTGTGGCAAGGGGATTAGACTAGATGATCTTTCAAGGTCCCTTCTGATCTCTAAGGATTCTATGACTCTATGATTCCATGACACTTCTGACCACCACCAGGCAAATAAGATATTTTACAAGGTAAAAAGCAAAAAGCATTTCCAGGCCTCATTTCTGCCTTAGATATCTGCATGTATCCTACCTGTACACCTGGATGTGCCAGGGTTAAGGTACCCTCCAGGAAAAGGCTTTTCACTGAAAGAGTGATAGGTTTTGGAACAGACTACCCACGGAGGTGGTTGAGTCACCATCTCTGGAGGTGTTCAAGGTTAGTCTGGATGAAGTGCTGAGTGGCATGACCTAGATGTTAGATGTTAGGGTTACTTGGTTTATTTGGATTTAAGTTGGACTGGATGATCTTTAAGGTCTTCTGAAACTTTATCCTTTGGACTGGACTCTGTTGTCACTCCATCCAACCACTGTGTATGTATAAAAAGAAATTGAAATTATTATTTATTATATTAATCAATTATTATTTATGTATGAAAATAAATAAAATTCAATTCTTAATGATCTCCTATTAATTTCCTATGAAATTAATACATAGGAATTTTGAAGCAGGAGAAGGTATTTTAGATTTTACTACAAATATTGGTTTGCTATGCAGCTGCTTTGGCTTCCATCATCCTGATGTTTTTTGAGTTTATGATACTGCGGGAGTAGTTTGTGTAACATTACGTTGACTCCAGCAATTCTCACTATATTCATATGAACCATGGATTATAAAATACGTTAAGGGTGGGTGTCAGGAGGATGGAGCCAGGCTCTTCTCAAGGTCATCTGGTGATAGGACAAGGGGCAATGGGTGCCAGCTGGAACAGAGGAGGTTCCATATAAGTATCAGCAGGAACTTCTTCCAGTGAGGGTAGCGGAGCATTGGAACAGGCTGCCCAGGGGAGGTTGTGGAATCTCCTTCTCTGAAGATGTTCCAGACCCGCCTGGGTATGTTCCTGTGAGACTTGGTCTAGGTGATCCTGCTGTGGCAGGGGGATTGGATGAGATAACCTTGCGAGATCCCTTTCAACCCCTAATGATTCTGTGATTCTAGGATTATCTCTATTATTAAATCTATTAGAGTTTCTCTGTCTCCAGGAATCAGGTATGTCTTCTAACCTTAAAACCGCTAGTGTGATGACACACCTCATTGCCAGAAACACCCACTGCTCCATATTCAGCCTCTGTTGATAAACCAGAACTTTTTCTAGGTGTGTATGCCTGTCGAAAAGCAATATTTTCATATTATAAAATACTTCATGCATTATGAACTTAATATATTAATAATATATTTAAGATAACAGGGAAAAAAAGGCAGTCATGGGGAAGATAAGGAGACATTTGTACTCTTTGTGAGCACTACCACAAAACCCAGTGATCCTGACAACCTTCTTTAAGAAGCACATACACTTAAAGTAGTGTTTATTTACAGAGTCAAATATTTCTTAGCAGCTGAAGTGTAATTTATTACAAGAATCTTTTACATATTTTACTATAAATTTTACTGTAAAAGAGGGGAAGCATGATCTCAACTCATTCTCATTACTCTCTCAGAGTAGGATGCTCTCCACCAAGAACACAGAATGCTTTTTCTTAGCAAATAAAGTGTCTCCTGTTCCAGACAAGTGTTGATTTATTATGTATTCCAAAACTTTAAAAATGCTAGCTTGATCCTCCCTTTCCTGTCCTTCGAATGCCATACACCAATAGAATATTTCCATGGACTTCAGCGAGAGCTTTTGAAAACCCCATACTCAAAATGCAATTTTAAAACCTTACAGCAAGGGCAGACTGAAAGAAAATATGATTCTCAGATACCAGAGTTTCTCTTAAAGGCTTGTCTTTTCTGTTCTGAAACATCCATATGACAGGAGTTTTCTGTGGGTCTTCACATTCTACCTTAGCTTAATGTTTGCTTGTCTGTTTGCTTTTAACTTTTTAGGGATATTTTTGTTTATCACATAATGAAAAATGGTTAATTGGTGGCATGAGAGTGTAGAAGCATTAGGATTGCATTTCATACATGCTCTAGACTTTAATTCAAGGCCGGTGCCTTTGTGCCAAACAGAAAATCACAGATCATTACGGATTGGGGCAACCTGGAAAGATTATCCAGTCCATCCCCCTGCCACAGCAGGATCACTCAGACCAAGTCCAGGTGGGTTTCAAATGTCTTCAGAGAAGGAGACTCCACAAACCCCTTGGACCCCCCTACTGTGTCCCATCACCTTCACTGGGAAGAAGTTACAGAATTTGTCAAGGTTGGAAAGGATCACAGGATCATCCAGTTCCAAACCTCCTGCAATGGGCAGGGACACTCCACCCTAGATCGAGCTGGCCAGAGCCTCATCCAGCCTGACCTTAAACGCATCCAGGGATCATACTGTGACAGGCTAAAAACAAGAAGAGAAGCATAAGATTACAAATGAAGCATAAAACAATCCCAAAGCAATTAAAAGGCTAATTTTTTTTTAAAGATAGTTTTCAATCTACCCTGAATTTCCACATAATCCCCATCCTTTTGGCTGTGTTTTCATGTGTTGTCTTTGTTAAAACAATTTTGTCGACTGTGTTCTTTACCACATTCAGGATGCCCTTGCCTAACGCGAAATATTATGTTCCTTAATAGATGCTTTTATGGTTGCTGTTAGGGGAAAAGACCTTGATAGAATTAGACAACAAACTGGGTAGATAATGTACCATGTAGGTGACTTAGCACATGCAACGTGCAGTTTAAATTTTGAACTTACGCTCTGCTGTAAAAGGCAAACAATATACACCAATAATTTCTGTCTCTAATTATTTGTTTGTCCATTGATCACTCAAATGAAAGACAAATCGCTAGGTAAATGGGTCAGAGTACTCCAGTAAATGGGGCACTGTGACTCCAGGAGAGTCTCCTGGAATGGAGAGTCACACTGATAATTGATTAGCTCATTGCTAAGGGATGCTGCAGCAGATTCCCTGGATTTTTTTTTCCCCTTTGTATTATTGGTTCAGCAATTCTTCACAAAGTTCAGTGTGGTTCATTAGTTTATGTGAAGAAAATGGATCTGGTCTTCGGGAGACAACTTCTTTCTATAACTTTTCTAATTAAACCTCATTCATCAGACAAAAAAGCTGCTTTTTTTTTACTTGAGTAACTTTTGTTCTAATCTGGCCTTCACAGAGATTTTGCTGCTTGTCCCTCTCTTTCTCCACCACCAGCAGCAACAGCTGGTAGTCACAGGATCACAGCATCTGACATTTACTCTGAATGTGCTTGTTTGTTAAAATATTTCACTGCTAGACAAACTTATCAGCTGAAAACTGTAATAAAAGAGTTCCAGTACAGTGAGTGAGGACCTTCCTAACAAAACACATTTCTAGTATTTCAGTGCACCACAGTTCTTGGAGGTATTTGTGAATATAAAATTAAATTAACCTTCCCTGGAAGGCTGTTTTGAAAGATAAGTAATCAAGCATTAGTCAGATGGGAAGTCCCAATCCACAGCAAAGAAGTATATTGTACATACAAGGGGCTGAAGTTTTATAGGGACAGCACTTTTTTCTACTCTTTTATCAGCATCCTCCAAAAAAAATTGTCAGTTGCAAGAGAGTGGATTATCCTATAGGGAGACGAAAGAAAGTTCAAGAAAAGTTTAATCAAAGCGCATTTTCACAACGCTCAGAAAGCCTTGGTGAAAGCTTTGTGTGGAGAGGCAGATCACTTATTAATTCCTCAGATTGGTACATTTTTCCTCTGTGAAAGAACGCGATATTGAGGTTAGTGCTCACTGAGGAGTTTGGCTTTAAGTTTTCACTCTGGACTAGGAGAAGATGTGCTCAGACTGTGACAAGCATCGCTGTACACAGTTTATGCTGCTATTCTTTAACTCTCTCCGGTGTCATTAGCTTGCCAGCCATGTAGTCTGTAAGTAATAGGTTGCAATAGCAGCTAAAATTGACAAGTGCTTAGCCCAGAGCATGGATTGAATGTAATTCATAGGGTTCCTGAGTTAATTTCCAATACCTGTTTCATCCAGGCAGACTGATAGATGGCTGCCAGCATCTTCTGGCTTTATCTGTAAATCTTTGTGTCTTTTACTGCCATCATTCTGACGTTGCTGTTATTTTTCCCCCTCCTTCTCTTTCCTTCCCTTTTTTTTCAGCTCCCCTGTTATTTCCAGTATCTTTTCCCTGGATTTTTTCCTTCTTCTTTTTTTTTTAGCATTTTTTGCCTTAGATTTGCTCCTCCTTATTACCATAACTCTAACTGGAGCTTACTCTATAGGCACATCATTCATTTAGATTAGAGGCCCTTGCAGCTAAACGCAAGACCTTCAGATGTTATTGAAGTGCATTTTTCCATGTGGCCCTGTTTAAAGTGATGTTTCTTTAGGGACTGCAGGGTGAAATATGAAGTTATCTGGGGGAGTAAATCTGAGATGTTGGACAGATGGTGAAGCATCAATGCATCCAGAGAAATGCATTTCAGTTTTATATAGGGATGTTTTCAATCAGCTTCAGCTGGAGAAAACAGTTGTTTCTATTGCAACACTGGTGTTGGAGTTTATTTGTTCGGTTTTGCCTGTTTGGTTTTTGGGTGGTTTGTTTTGGTCAGTTGGTTTTGTTTGGGTTTTAGATCACTAGATCGGCCAATAATGACACGGTAAAATTTACATACAATTTTGAACTATTTCAATGTGAGAAAAGAAAGCACAATTATGGATTTTTAAATTGATGGGGGAAAAGCAATAAAAATATGTTAAAAAATAAATCTTGCCCAATGAAGCTAAGAAATACCGTGGCAAAAATATCTCTGTTTACTGGGGATTACACACATTCCTTTCTCACCTAACTTGCGTGGCTAAATATTTCTTCATTTTAATACAAATATTTATCAGCTTTTAGCCAAAATATCGAGTGTTCTTCTATTGTTGCTGCTTACTTTGCCCGTCTATAAAATCACATGGATGAATCTCCCAGACCATTTCTGAACAGGAGTTGGCAGTTAGAAGTACACAGCCTTTGCTTTTCAGTTTTAGACTAGCTGATATAAAGCTGTGTTGCAAACAGAGCAATAGACATTACTGGGTTTTGCTTTGTTTGCTGTTTTTTTTTGGGGGGATGGATGATTTGCTTAGTATTTTGTTGTTGCAGCATGTTTTTTGGAGATTCTTTTGTAAATGAAAAGGCAGAAGGCATGCCATCAAGCTTCCCTGCTGTGCTTCCCCAACTACATCATCTTAAACCCTCGCTGTATGTCATTGCAAGTCTCAGTGTTCTACCAGATTTCTCTGCTTTCCTGGAAAAATCAATAGGTACAGGACTGCTTTGACAGTCATGTCAATAAAGAATTGGGGGAAGGATCGAAAAAAATAAGGAGAAATAGTAATATGAAGGGCAAAATAGCGGCCAGAGTGCTGGAAGATGCCATCATTGCTAGACTGCTAACTGCTGACAGTACTGGGGGGTATGTGTTAAAAATATTTTTACTAACTTGTAGACATCAGAGATTTTTTTTAAATATATTTTAGGGTTTTTTTTTTTTATTTTGCAGCTTCCTGTAAAGGAAGTCTGCGAAGTCTGCCTGTTTTTCAGCTGAATTCTTCCCTGCGGAATCCGTTAGGTTTTGTTCAGTGTTTCTAAGAAATAGCAGCATGATTAGTTTGCCACTAGCTCTAAACCCATATTTTTTTTCTGCAAGAAAAAGGTTTTCATTCATTTTTCTTTTTTTTTTTTGAGGGGTAGAATATCACCTATTTCACCACATGAAACATCCTAGAAATTGAGTAAATCTAGCTTTTAGAACTTTAAACTTAGAACATTTTATTCTGAGCTTAAAGAATTTTGATTACATCTTTATGATAGCTAACTCAAGGTCAAGGAATTTAGTTTCTTCCCATCGAGTGAATGGTGATGAGTAAAACACAGCCTGAATTGCTTCCCTGTGTTGAGTCCTCTCATTCATTTTGTACTTGCTTCCAGCTCATGTATTCCGATCCCTAATGATTCTATGATTCAATACAATTTCATAAACAAATATTATTGCTATTTTGATTGTTTATGAATTGTTTCAGATAAACAAGGAAACACACCTCTGAAACGTGTATATGGAGTGCATCTCACCGATGTTGGCTGTGCATCAGTAGCTTGAATAAGTTCTTGTCCTTTCTAGCTGCCATCGTTTGGAAAACAGAAGTGTTCTTAAGTCTGGATAGTCACACACAATTATTTAATGAAAAAAATCAAATCAGTGAACCCAAAATAATTTTGTCTGCTAACACTTAGTGAATTTGCCCTTGGATAGTCCGTAACTTGCCCCAAATGTAGTTTTCATTCAAAGTCCTCACAGGACATATAGTAATATTCAAGCACAGACAGACAGTCATGTGCATAGCTCTTTTTGGTTTAATTTAGTTCCTTCCTTTTCTGAAAAAATTGTGAGTAACATTTTAAATTTCTTTCAAACTTTCCTCAAGAAAATTTTCTCTTACTGCAAGAATTTGAGACTGATGTAAGTTTAGGACAGGGTTGGTGGTTTAGGATGGGAGTTAATACAGGACAAGGGTTTATAGAGGTCACCATGTTATGACTAGCTGCTGAGATGGGAAGAAAGCAAACACTAGGGCTGCACTAAAAGTTGAATTTCAGCAGGTAAATTCTGACAACTGGGTGATGCAGCTGTGTTTGGAGTTGGTTAGGAGTGTAAACTTACTTCTTCTGGGTAGGTTACAGCTGGAAATGAGTCCATTGTGGGCTATCAGATCACGGTAAGGGATAGTAGAAGCAGCTGGATAGCAATAGATCTAAATCTGATGAGGTCTGATGAGGTTTGATGAGATTAAAATTGACGTTTGGATTCTGTCCTCTGGGAAGCAAAGTGTGAGTGCTAATTTTAAGTAAGTAGAGGATATGGGCCTTGTTCCTAATATCCACCTATTAGGTAGTACAGATCCTGTGTCTAGGATTAGTGTTTGGTATGGATTTCAAGCCAGCCTAGACAGCTACTGATTTATTCAGCAAATCATAAATACCAGGACTTTATAGTTTAAGCTAGCACAGTTTGCTCATCAGCACTTCTTTAGATTACTGTTAGAGAGAATCTGGCAAGGGATTGATGGGTTAGGGATAATCTATGTGGCTAAACAGAAGACTATGGACTTTACGAACAAATACACAAAGCAGATAGTTGGTTGTTCACACTAATGGTAGCTGTCACTCACTTTTGCTGCTAGGGATCTTGATGAGAAATTCCGTGGTATCATGTGTATTTGTACATGCAAAGGAGGTTTACAAAACTTTTTCAGAAAAAGCAAGAACAATGCATGTCATCAATTTTCAATAAAATGCTGATGAGAATGTTTAGCTTCCTTACTTTGGATACCATCAAAAAATGGTCATTATTTTGTAGACCAATGTTTACTACATAGCACTCCTTGCACTTGGCCTGAGTTACCATGTACCCATTTGCAAGATTTTGTCAATAACCAGAAAAATCACCCTCAGGGATGCTGCATGGGATCATTTATAAATCAGATTATAAAATTCACTAGCCCAGAAGCATGGATTGAAGCCAGTCAATGCCATTCAGACTCAGGGCCAAGTAACAATACCTTCCCTTCTTTAATTTACTACATTGAGTATAACCTAAGGTAGTTCTTGGTCAAGGTCAAACACCCAACCACCCAGACAGGAACCTGAGAGCATCTCTTCACCCTCTCTCCAATCTTCCTGTGAGGTTTAGATCTGAAGCACACAGAGTTTGGATGGGTTGGAGTGAGAGTCCTGGTTAGATTTTAAAAAAGGGTTTATTTACTGTGTCTATGTCAAGGATCATTTGAGTAACTTTGAGTCTTGGTCTGGCCAAGGTCACATGGGTCATGCATAGGTTTGGGTTGAGATCCATGTCAGAAGACACAATAACTAGCAGCTGAAGTCAGCAAAGACTGCATATACTATCCACAGTCTTACAGTCAACTGTCCCTCCTAGCCTATTTTTCTGCACACCCAGGCAACCTCACACAATTTCCTACTGTGAAGGTCCTATCACTCTCTCTTATCTTGCAGTGTAAAATCAAAGGTATTGTAGCTTCAAAAGAGGAAAGTAGGTTTTAAGGCCATTTTCTGCTGCACTTACCTGAAGGCTGTTCAAGAGGGGAATTCACCTAACTGAAATACCTGCTTTTGAAAAGTTTCTGTTGATGAATAGCTCAATCCTTATGAAAAGGAAGCCACATTCTAATGGAAGAATCAGTATTTGGAAAATTGAATGTCATTGACTTGCCAATTTTAATTTTTCCTGTACCAACAACATTAGGCAACTATTACAGATTATGTTGTTTTCCCATGTAGTGAATTTGTTACTGTTGATTAATGCTACAAATATGTGAGGGGTGGGTGTCAGGAGGATGGAGCCAGGCTCTTCTCAAGGTCATCTGGTGAAAGGACAAGGGGCAATGGGTGCAAGCTGCAACAGAGAAGGTTCCATATCAATATCAGATGAAATTTCTTCACAGTGAGGATGACAGAGCATTGGAAGAGGCTGCCCAGGGGCATTGTGGAGTCTCCTTCTCTGGAGACATTCAAGACCCGGCTGGATGTGTTCCTGTGCGACTTAGTCTAGGTGGCCCTGCTGTGGCAGGGGGATTGGACCAGATGATGTTTCCAGGTCCCTTCCAATCCCTGATAATTCTATGATTCTATGATAGTGACAATGCTACTAGATTGAAATTAGCATGGACAAGCAGCCTTTACCTCACAGGACTAGGGATGTAAATCTCCCCTGGTGTCCCCATCCCTGGAGATA
>VZRI01002370.1:0-40392 GCA_013397515.1 Upupa epops | reverse complement strand
TGAACCACCCTTCACATACCATACTGAAAATTTTAGCACCTAAGATTTACAATAGAAATTTTTATTCTTGAGAAAAGGAAAAGAAATTCCATATCCCATCAGCAGAGTCCTGGCAGTTTGTCTGCAAGGAGAGGGAAAGGCATGGATGGGTCCATCTACAGCCACTGTGGCCTGTTTGGGGATCCCCTCTTTCATTCAACACTGGCTGAGATGAAAGGGGAGATGAAAGTCCCACCCACCTTAGCATGAACTGGATCAGCAGCCTTTGGCAAGGATCCTTTTCCATATAGGAAATAAAGAGAGAGGGAGAGAGGGAGAGGAAATCTCAGCTGCACTGTGAGGGCAAAGTTCTTAATGAAGACGTTTCCTGTTACCTAGGAAATGTTTATCATTTCTAAAACAAAATTTAACTAATTTTGTCCCGATTACCAGGCTCATCAGATAATTTGCAGTTGTCACTGAATACCACCAGGTTGTTCAGAAATCCAACGTAGTGCTTGATTTATTTTAATGGGAAGGACCATTAATAATTAAAAAAGGATTAATCTCTAAGAGAATTCTTTCAGTGGAAGTTTAAGAAAAGTACTCACAAATCAACTGGTGATCTTATTCCAGCAGGAAGGTGAGAGATTGCATTGTTTGTTATTATTTCCACGATGCCATGATACTGTGCAGCATTCTATGCAAAAAGAAGAAGAAACCATCTGTTGCAATGAGCAAATCATCTGAGGAAGCAGCATACACACGGAGATAAGCAGAACACCACTGTGGTGAGCCTTAGCTCCTGTACATAATGCCCTTCTTCCTTTCCATTTTGCTTCTCCTTCTTCCTTTCTCTGCCCTTTCCTGGTTCCAAGTCCACACCATTTTGGAATGGATAATTTATATTAATTACCTGGAAGAAAAAGGTTGGGAGGGAACTTGAGGGATGCAGATGTGAAAGTGAAGTGAAGCCTTAGAACATCAGGGTAGCAGCACAGGCTAAGGTTAGAGGGGCCTGGGAAGGAGAGAAAGCAATGTGAATTGCACAGGCAGAAACAGCATGAGGCTGGACAGTCTCAGGCTGCTGCTATGCACTGGCAGATGTGCTGCCTCCTGCTCTTTGCAGGAGTCCACATCCCTGGAGTTATTGAAGGGTCCCATAGACACAGTGCTCAGGGCTAGGGGCAAGGTCCAAGGGCTTGCCAGTGCTGGGTGCACAAGGAGGACTCACTAAGGAGCAGTAGTAGTTCTCATTAGTGTATATCTGCTGTTACAATAAACCTCTCAACACACAACTTACAAACTCATAACATCAAAACTTTATTTATAAATCTTATAACCTTATAACTTATAAAAACCGAAGAAGAGAACAGGCTGCATTCAGTCTCAGGCTGCTGTTGCACAGTCCCAGATGTGCTGCCTCCTGCTATTTATGTCATGAGCAACCCACCTCAGGACAGCCCAGAACACCTCGTCGTTTTGGCTCGCACTGAGCCTGTCTGTCTCCATGAGATCTTTCAGTTCAGACACAGAGAGCTCTAGGAACTCCGCAGAGTTGCTGGTCACCACCTCAAAGTTCTCCATGATGTAGAGGTGGGCTGCTTCTCTGAGGTCAGGGCAGTGGTACCAGCAAGCGAACTTCCAGATGTTGATGCAATTTTCGAGGCACAGCTGGGATGTGAGGAAGTCCGAGCACAGCCTGATGATGCCCATGATGCCCAGGTAGTCGGCTGCAATTACCAGCTGCTCGACATTCTCGGCTGTGACTGCCACGGTGCCCAGGTAGGCATAGTCCAGGATCAGGCTCATGATGTCTCCTGTAATGCCAGGGATTTCATGGATGACCTTGCCTGCTGGGTGCCAGTAGTGTGCAAACAAAGTCCTGCAACAAAGCAAAGCAGTGCTGGGGTAAGAAACAGCTCTGCTGAGTGAAACCCAGTCCCTGGCATCCCGTGTGCCCATGTCCCTGGGCACCAGTGTGGGCACTGGCAGTCGAGGTGCTGGGAGCTGCTGAGGTCATTAATTTGTTGTTTTGGGGCTGTTGGTTAGAAAAAGGAGTCATGAGCTCTGTCTGTGCAAGCTCTGTCTGTGCACAGAGAGAAGAGGGAGAGTGGCCATTGCTTGACAAGCAAGCAGAGACTCTTGGGTTGTGAGGAAGGGAAAGCTCCCGCTCGACGGCAGGTGAGCCAGGCTGCCCACCATCGCAGCCCTGCCCTGAGTCTGGGCCTTTGTCGGACTCTGCTTCCAGAGCTGCTGTTAGGGACTAGATTAGTTGTGGTGTCCAAGAAAGTGCTGGGACTACTGGGAAGAGCTGGAGGAAGCTGCTAGTGCTTCTGGAAGCCCTGCAGATAGGCTTGGGCCGTGTGACCCAGGCTAGGAGAGCCCGTTAGTCTCCATCCCCTCTTGTTTCAAGCACTGACCTGAAATAGGGGCTGCAGCCACAGAGGATGACCTTGTGAGCCTTGAATTCAACGCCACCTGCACTGATCAGCACATCACAGTGCTCCCCTTGCAGGCGCAGCTCATTGTAGACAGTGCCAGGGCTCCTGTCCCACAGCACCTGTGCGTAGCTGGTGGGTTCCATGCTATTGCCTGTTTGTGCACCTGAGGCTGTGGAGAGTCCTTCTCTCTGAGCACTCACAGCACTTGTCCTGGCCACCAGGATTGTCTCCTGGATAATGTCTATCTGGTCCTATGACATCACCAATGACTGGTCAGGGGTGACATGGAGCCCTGTCCTGGGTACTCTTCATTGGCTCTGCTCATAGCATCATAGAATCATAGAATCATGGAATGGTCTGAGTTGGAAGGGGCCTCAGGAATCATCTGGTTCTACCTCGTCTGCCATGGGCAGGGACGTCTTCTACCAGACCATGTTGCTCAGGGCCCTATGCAACCTGGCCTTGGAAACTGTCAGGGAGGGGGCATCTACAAACTTTCCTGGGCAACCTCTCCCAGAGCCAGCTAGAGATGGTAGTAAAAGAAAATTTGAGGTAAATTTCTAGTATTACAGACTGGAAGGGACCCCAGATCATTTCATGGGCACAAGCCTTGCCCCTCCCTTGTGTCTGCTGAGGCTGGACAGGCAGGTAACTGAAAGTACAGCTCACTGCCACTACTTTTGTTGTATCTGATGCATAAGGAGGTTCTTATTTAGGGGGACTCCTTGTTAGTGACAAAGGATGAGAGGGTAGGCAGGGACACTATCAAGCAGGGGACATGATACTGCCTCGCACATGTGAATGATCCCAAGTCCTTTCCTAGACTTATGGCCTTGTTCACAGGCTCACAGTCAATGTCTGGCATGTCTGGCATGCTCCCACAAAGGCACGACAGGCAAATGCCCCCTTTGATGCTTGCAGCACATATGACAGCAGCACATGGTGAGGACTGATTTGTCTCTGGTGGACGAAGTTTGCTCCATTCTTCATCCAGTTTACAGCGTAGATGTTAGAGATTTGGGGAATGAGGGTGAAACTGGTTTGTCTTATTGCATGTATTGCTGTATGCTAGAAAAGGCAAAGACAAGAGGTTGTGTTTGGAAGGTGCCAAGGTGGGTGATGGATGCTACTTCCCATGGGAGTTCATCCACAGCCTCAAGTTTGCCTGACCAATGCTACTTATGCCTGTGGCTGAGGGTCACACTTTGGACTCTCAAACCTGGAGGGACCAGCATAGCAGATGCTCAGACACTCCAGATACTGGCTGGGCATGTGTATTACTTATTTATTGACTTGTCTGTGGTGATGTGCCTGTGGTGAAAGGCATCTGGCCAACTCAGAAACAGGAGGAAACTGTCCTTGCAGCTTACTCAACAGGGAATGAAAAGACAATAATTTATCACAGGCATAGTCTGGGGTTGGATTTTGGGGAGGGCTTTTTTTAGGGTCGACTTGGATATTTTTGTTGGTTTTGTTCTGCCTGGTTATTTGTGTCACTGCCTCCTTGGTAAAACAAGACACCATGACCACATCAGGACTTGCCAGCAATGCAAGGAAACATGATTCAAACCTCTCCAGAGTTTGTATAAACCAGCTCTATGTCACTCCTGATGAAATATGGTGCAGAATCTCATATCTGAGCAATGCAGATGACACCAAAAGAATTAGGTATTGAGCTCACATCTGACAAGTGTCTCTGTGTGAAGTGGAGTGTCAGGGAAAGACAGAGCTTGCAGCAGGGACATGACCATTCCCACATAGCTCAGGTACCCCACTTGTAAATTTGGAGTGTGAATCTGCCTTCAGAGTTGTCTGACTAACACATCTGCTGTGGATGTAGACAGATTTTGGACAAATGAATCCTCCATCCTGCACGATGTAGATGCACTCTTTGATTGGTGGTGTTCCCCCAACCCTGCCCCAGGTTAGGTAACAGAACCTGATGCTGTTAGTGTGAAGAGAAACCTTAGTAGGCACCTCTCTTGCTAAGTTTTCTGTTATTTTAGCACAGAGGCTGAAGAGAATTGGTGATTTTCTTCTGCCATGACTTGAATTTGAATTTCTGTGCTACTTGCAGGGCAGTGAATTGCGTTTTTCTACAACAATCTGCAGAGCAAACTGGGACATCCAGACCTACAGAGGCAACTGTGAAGGACCAGCAAGAGCCTGGAGGCAGCAGAGACTTGCGTGTATCAACCTGCCACCATTCTTTGAGAAGCTGTGATTACACAGGGATAAATGACCTTACAAGAATACCATCAACTCCAGGAACTTTTATGTTGATCTTGTTTGAAAACTTGGCTACTACACACGTGAGCATGCTCACTGAATATGAAGAGATTCCTACATCTTTTCTGTCCCTAAAGGCCAGGGCTTCTCACTGTGGTGATCCTACACCTTGTTGTTTTTGAGGAGATTAAACTATTTCTGAAGTGCATCTCACAATAAGCTTGGAAACAACCAAGAAATTCTAAGTGGCTAGCTGCTTCTCTGGGCTGAGCAAGTCATGACAAATAAGAAGTGACTTTGGCCAGGGAGAAACAGCTGTTCTGAAAAAGTAGTTGCTGACATTACGAGGTTGTTGGTTCAACCACGGGTCTGTCTTCAAACGCTGTTCTGGTCATCATTCTCTTTGTTACCATCACCTGGTGGTGACCCCAATTAACCTTCTGGGAACAAAAGTGCCAACAGACTGCAGGACATCAGCAGGGTGGAAAAGTTCTGGTAGTGAGACTGATGAAGGACAGTGGTGTTGGCATAAGTGAAAGCGGGTTGACTGTTCTTCCCATGAGGAAAGGAAGGAATGGTGGTAGCAGCCCAATAAGACGATGGTTTCCCTTGGAGGTAGTGATTGCTTAAGGACCCTTGCAGGTTGTTATTGTGGCAAAATTCATCATCTTATGGGAAAAGTAGTCTCCCTGCTCATGCTCAGCTGAACTAAAAAGAGCAATGAGATGGAAAAGCAGAGAAGATAAGTGACCTTTGCTTTGATGCTGTAAGGTATGACTGAGGCCAAGGATATAAATGGTATTTCTACTTGTAACCCACACCTAGGTGCAGGGCTGGTGTATCAGAGCACATAATCCTACTTGTGTTGTTTTGGACTGAAGGAGGTTGCTTCTTGATGTGTTGGTCAGGAACATGCCCTGAGCACAAAGGAACATGGACTACAGTCCACTCATAGCAAAAGGTCCTCATGTCCCAGAGGGGAAACTGGCATCACACCAGAGGCTGAGTGTCTCTGCTGTAGGGTCTTACCAGAGCATCTTGCAAACCACTAAGCTTGTCTGTCTCAGAAAAACTTTGACACAGTCTTTGCTGAGTGTGAATACAATACATGGATGAAAAGAGAGAGCCTGTGATTGGTAATATTAAATGCCAACAAAAGAGACACAGAGACTAAAGGGAAACCCGAGTCTTCTGCTTTTAATACATTCTTTAGGAATCTTGAGATACACTGTCTCAGTCTGTCAGGACTAGTGAAAGCCTTGCTGATTTTTGCCATGGAGCTGAATTCAATGAAGTCAAATCTGCAGTGGTATTACAGCTTATTCCTTCCCTGATGGGCCAACATTACGTGACTGCTTTTGAGAGGGCTCAGGGGAGACAGAGGCCAATGCAGAGCTGCAGTGAGGGCTCTGTTTTTTGCGTGTCATGGCTAATGGCATCTGGTGTGACAACATCTGGCCACCTGGGATAGTGCCCGGGCTTGGGGCACTGATCCTGGCAGGGCTTCTTTGCAGCAATTGCACATCCTCCCATAAAAGACCAATTTGTTTGATGGGATCAAAATCATTGTTTAAGGAAGTTTACATTCAGTGGAGGGCTGCCTCATTTAACAGTGATCTGTTACAGTCATTAGGGCTGTGCCATGACTGTAGAGAGGTTCAGTTCAGTGTGCAGGTGAAACTACAACTGAGGAGATATAAGAATTAACGCTCCTTATTTTTCAGGAGTAAACAGAGAGTTCAAATTTCCCAGGGAACTAATCAACTCTTCAGACTGTATCCAAGTGCTCGGCTAGGGGTATGTAATGCTCTTTTTTGTCAGTCAAGGTCAGAAAGTTTATGTTTACCTGTTTAGTTAGTAGTATTCTTGCCTTCTGATGTAGAGTGTGTGTGTGTGTGAAATTTCTGTCTGTCCTGGACCACAGTGTCGCTGTGTTGCACATCATTAGTGCCAGATCGCCTTTCTTTTGTGGTGAAACCCTGACTGTAGTCCTCAAGTCCTTTCGAGTCTATGATATCATGATCAGAACACCAATGCAGGCATGGTCTGTGTCCTGGAGGGAACCTGGTAGATTCTTTTCTTCCTTCCTTATGAGGCTGCTTCTCATTCAGTGCAGTATGAGATGGAGGCAACCTTTTTTCTGTTAGGCAAGGCATTTCAGAGATGTGTCCCTGGACTTTGTTCAGTGCAGAACACTATTTTCTTTGACCTTTAACATCTGGGCTTTGCTCTATGGTTCTCTGCATATGAGCTGCCTTTGGATATGAACATGGGTCACATGCCTGCTGTATTCTGAGTGTAAAATTGCCTTTCTCATCCCAGAATCTGCATTGTTTCCCTAACAAGAATGTATCATGATCAAATTAATCCCCTGGGATTTGATAAGATATCCATCAGTCATTTTGAGCAAGTTATCACCACGCTGGTTTATCATTTCCAGATATATTAATGCGGAAAGTTACCTTCCTTATAGTGAAGAGGAAAAGAAAGAAGAGGGAGAAGAGAAAGAGCAGAGACCCTGTGCAGAAGAAAGGAGATCTGCCCTATTACAGCAGCTGCCTGCTCCTCCTCCCGCTCCTCACTCTGTGCCTCTTCCCTCACTGAGTCTGTCCTGTAGCTTTTTCCTTCCATGGGATGCCTTGCTGCACAGGGCAGTGCATCTCTTGCAAACTTCTGGTTGCCCTCAACTCTGACTGATTACTGTCATAGATAAAAAACTACCCCAAAGCTCAAAGATATGAAATAAAAGGTATTTCCCACCTGTAGATATAAACTGATTGAGCTGCTTATAAAGGTGGAAAGCAGGTAACCTTGGGTCATTATATTTATGTGAAAAAGCACTATGTGTCTGAATCCTTTCATATTTAGGTTAGCACAGTGGGAGAACATTAGTGGAAATCGCATTATGAAGTGGGTGAGGGGACAATGATTGGTAGCTGCCACCCAGCAGTGAGACCACAGATCCTTCCCAAGTCTGAATCGTCTGAGTGCTGCTGGCTCACTAAAACCATCTATGTCTATGTGATTGTCAGAGCCTCCCAGCTTTTCAAGTGACTAATAGTTCCCTGAATGACTGAAAGCAACCTTAAACTGGACCCTGCAAATACAAGCAAAGAAAGAGTGCAAGAGGCCGGTGGCACACCAGCGGCCACTGGTGCAGGCAGCCAATGGGCAGTGTTGATGAGATCCTGAGATGAGATCCTGAGATCCTGATCCACACACCAGCGGCCACTGGTGCAGGCAGCCAACGGGCAGTGCTGGTGTATGGCCCTGCTGCCCACCCTTCAGTGAATTGTTACAGGAGTGGCTGCGGCTGTCCTTGAAGTCAGCAGTTTTGCAAGGTGCTTTGTTGTTTCAAAGCTCACAGGCTTCCTCCCTCATTGAGGTTTACAGTAGTGAGGGAGAAAGGAGGGTGGGGGACAGTGCATCCCCCTGGGGACCATTTGGCTGCATGTTGGGAGTACCCCAGGTGAGTAATGAGGGAAATCATATGTATTAAGGTACAGCCCTAAAGGGAGAGTCCCAATATGACATTTGGGTTTTTATCCTGCCTCCACACTAAGCATCAGCTACCTCTGTCTAAGTGTGCTTCCACTGGGAAGTGAGGAAGCCTCCCCGTGCTGACTGAACTGAACACTGAAAAGAAGTTATATAGCAATGCTAGTGCAATGCCTGGGCCAAGAGATGAGATCCTGGCTCACTGCTTTGCAGAGACCACCCAAGCAGTGATCTCCATGGTTTTGTGGGGATGCTCCATAGCAGTCTGTCTCTTAAATTCTCTATCAGTAAGTGCAAAATATTTTTTGTTTTATTAAACTCAACTTTTATTGGGAATTTAGAGGGTTTTTTAAAGGTGTGGAAGAGCTATTCTTTGTACTTGATTGCAGGGAGATGTGTTGTACCTTCTAGGGAGCAGTTTGATAGGGTGCGAATGCAAATCTTTATTGTGAGGGCAGGCAACAAATCAGCTTTTGATCAGCTATGAGATCAACTCCTACTTGATGCTCTTGATGTTAAGTTGTTCTGATAACTTGAGCTGATTCCTGTAAGTTGTTTTTCAATCTCTCTTCTTTCTTGATGTTCAAAGAGGAGAATGCATAATTCATGGCCTTTCATATGAATGTTGATACTTGTGCTTTACAGCAAACTAATGCATTTGCTGCTTAATGAAATAGGTGACCACCCACTTCTCAGTTATCAGAATGAGGATTAACCTGATAAATACATGTGCTTAGAATCATAGAATGTTTTGGGTTGGAAGTGACTGCCAAAGGTCATCTAGTTCAACCCTCTTTCAAAAAGCAGGGCCATCTCTAACCAGAAGAGATTGCTCAGAGTCCCATCCAGCCTGACCTTGAATGTCAGGGGAGATTCAGACTAGTCAAGGAAGAAATTTACAATGAGGATAGTGAAACACTGGCACAGGTTGTGCAGACAGGTGGTAGATAAACCATCCCTGGAGACGTTGAAGGTCAAGGCAAATAGGGCTCTGAGCAACCTGATCTAGTTTCTGCTCATTGCAAGTGGATGGTCTACATGACTTTACTGGTCCTTTCCAACACAAACCATTCTGTGATTCTATGGCATGCTCATGATGTTCAAACCCACTTAACTGGGGTTAACTGGGGGTCTAGTATAAATGGGGTTTGTGGTATAAATGCAGGTAGGAACAGAGTACACTTTGGTGAACTCTGAGAGATGGCCTTTCCCCATAGTTAATTTTTAGTTTGTCTTTTCTGATCTTTCTTGACACAATTACAGTAACACCATTTCTGATCCTGCCATTGGACTTTAACTCCTGAAGTCTGTGTCTTTTGTGGAGTGATCAGGTCTCTGCTTGGTGCCTGCACTTTGTCTCCTGCTCTGTCCACATCACAGATGAGGTTACCCTGGTCAGTAGTGAGTTGCATGAATGAGTAATTTTGTGCAGGTTGTTTGTGGTCGGGTATCTGAGTGGAAAGGTCTACTTTTCATGGGAACATTGTGAGAATGGAACAAAAATGCTCTTGAAAAATGTTTTGAGGTTCTCTGTCCCTTTTTGGCTGACTTACCCATAGCAGGGTTGATGAAGACTGCACTTTGTTTTCTTCTTTGTGCAGCTCAATAGCTATTTTGCAGTGTGTCTCCTGTGATCTGAGGGATGTCTTTCTGGGAGGTATATCCTTCTTCATGCTCCTCTCTACTGCGAGACTGTGCACTCCTGGGATTATGATTTTCATTTCTGTATTTGTTTTTCACTGATTTTTTAAATTCCTATAGCATCATCATGGCTTAGCTGGAGTAGAAGGGTAAAAACCATGCTGGGGTTAGAAATAGAACAGAATGGGATGTAATAGAATTAGAATAGTTCTAGTTGGCAGGGACCTACAACAAACATCTGGTCTAATTAATTAGCAAGGACTGAGGAACTTACTCTTTCCTCCTTGTAGCCCACACAAGGGTCATAAGACCAAGATGGACATAAAAAGTAGTGCCTTTTGTCCCTTTCTACACCAGGTTTAAAGGGATAAAGTGTCCATCTCTTAAATTTTAAAATATAAATCGTTGCAAGTGAAGGGGGTTGGGAGGTAAAGTTTATTAGTGTTTCCACACCAGGCCCTGAAATAGATCATGGTCTTTCTAATGACTGTGTTCGCAGTGCTCCTTGCTCTGCCAGTTAAAATCCTGCTGGCGTTGCATACTCTTGTGCTTGTTTCAGCATCACCAGTGTATTATTGTCCCTGTCAGCAGCTGCGGAAGAAGAGCCCTTGTTCCCTGGGATGTGTTCCATGTAGCTGTCCATCAGCTGGCTGTGTGACACCGGTCCTGGTTTGTTCCACTGATCAGTTATCAGCTCTGTAAGGTTATGACACCGCAGTGTTTTTTAAACATTGCAATAAGAAACCTGGTTTTATCTCCATGGAACCAAATTCTAAGTCCATATTTTGCTGTGATTTGTAACCCTGGCAGTAACATGATGATTCTTTCAGGTGAGTGAAGCCTTTTGATGATGAGGGCTGCTCCTGACCTCTCAACAGGCAAGGTTGCACCGAATTTCTTTACATTAACATCTGTAGCAGCCATTACTGCCCACTGCAGCCCTTTTGCTGAAGGAATCCCTGTTCAGGATTACTAGTCTTTGATTTGTGGCTGAAGTTCTCCCATCAGCTTTGCAGTGTGTCAGCCCAGTGTTGTAGTTTAAGCCTGGTGGAGATTTTGGTCCTGGGGAGAGGGGTTGCTGGCACAACCTTGGTCAGAAACTATTGTGAAGACAGAAGCTCCTCCAGCTGCAGTCACTTGCTTACCTCTGGAACTCTGGAACTTTGAACTAATTAGTGTCTCTGTGAACAAACATATTTGGGGGGGAGTGTGTGCTAAAACCTGTGGGGAAACCTCCCTGTCCTTGTTTCAGCCCATTACCACTTTGCTAATTAGAGGTTGTCCTGGGCCTGGCCAGCATGGTCATTCAATGACACCTTGAAAAAAGATCCTAAAGCAGCTTCTTCTGTTGCAGGAAGAATGTAGGGTTCATTAGATCAAAGAAGCTGCTTGCTCTGCTTGCATACTCCTGCACCTGGTGCAGAACAAGCAGGGTGGAGAATGGCTACCTTCTGGTTCTTCTTGTACTGAACAAAATGAAAACCCACTGACAATTGCTCTCACTTCCCTTGTGCCTGTTACACTCACTTGTTCTTACTGTGCTGAGCTATGGGAAAGACCTGGTCAAGCGGTGATCAGACCTTGTGTGGATGCTCATCTGGTAAGTAGAGTTGTCTGTCTGTGCTGGCTGTTTTGCCCACTCACTGTTAGCCTTCATCTTGGCCTTTATATATCTAGATTTCCAGAGAAAACACTCCTAATGTTCCAGTCCAATTCAATTTCACCTAGAATTAACTTTGCAGATACGACAGAGTCCATGAGACCATTTAATATGACAACTAAGATATTATTCTGCAAGGCCATTTTAACTTTGCAGCAACATTTGCAACCTGCTCAGGTACTAGAAGGTTGCAGAAGGTGCTTTCTGTGATTAAGACATGTCTGTCCATGGGAAAGTGAGGGAGCATGGTGTTTTTGGCATATGAGTGTGGCTGGTGGATCTCCAGCCTCACACCAGCCAGCACCTCTGAAGAAGTGGAATTTGCTGCTGTAGATAACTTGTGCTTCTGAATGGACAACCTTGGACAACTGGAAGGGGCCATAGCCACTATGGTGTCAAGCTCATCTGGCTCCATTGAAGATGACCACAGTTAAAAACCTTTCAATGGGAGCATGTGAAGACTTGGAAGCCTGTGGCTGGCAATTTTGAGCCCCCTTGTCTTTTTACATCTGCTTTTGGTTAGCTGTACAAATATTTGACATAGATTGTGACTTCCATATGAAGCATAATCTGCTGCACTGTCAGAAGTGTCCTGCATATTGTGCTGTGTTAAAAACAAGCTTTCAGAGGTTTGGCAAATACTGTGTTACATCACTCACTACTGTGCTGGATAATGTGCAGCTTAGCTGAATTACTTGGAAAAAATGACACTAATAATCAGCTATCATCACGCAGAGCTTTCCCGTGTTCAAATAAATCAGTTACCAATTTCTGCCAGGCTGTGCAGGGAATGTCACAAATTATCAGCAGCCCTTTACAGTTCTGGCATTTTGAACAAACAGAGTGAATTTCTAAATGTGTGTTCTATTCCCAGAATTCATGTAGGTCCAGACAAGTATGTGTCTTCCCAGCCTTGAGGTTTGGGGTTTTTTGGTTATGTATTCATTTCTTTGGGTTTTGTTTTGACTTGCGTTTTCTTTGCTGTTGTTGTTTTCATAGGAATCCCCTTATCATAGAATCACAGTGTTAGGGATTGGAAGGGACCTCTAAAAATCATCCAGTCCAATCCCCCTGCCAGACCAGGATCCCTTAGACCCAGTCACTCGGGAACACGGACAGGTGGGTTTTAAATGTCTTCAGAGGAGACTTCACAACCATTCTGGGCAGCCCCTTCCAGTGCTCNTGCAGATGACACCAAATTGTATGGCAGGAAGGTGCTACAGAGGGACTGGGACAGGTTGGATCAATAGGCTGAGACCAATTGTCTGCTGCCTGGGTCCTGCATTTCAGTCACAACAACCCCAGGCAACACTACAGGCTGGCGGATGAGTGACTTGAAAGCTGCCCAGCAGAACAGGACCTGGGGGTGCTGGGGGACAGCTAGCTTCATAGGAGCCAGCAGTGTACCCAGGTGGCCAAGAAGGCCAACAGCATCCTGGCCTGGATTAGGAATAGCGTGGTCAGCAGAAGGGAAGTTATGGTGCCCTTGTACTCAACACTTGTGAGGTCTCATCTCGAGTGCTTTGTTCAGTTCTTGGCCCCTCGTTATAGAAAAGACATTGAGCTACTGAGATAAATTATTGTTAGATCAGCATTTCTCTTTGAAGCCACATGATCATTTGTATTCATTGCTCATTGCATCTCATTTCTTGAGAAATGAAACCTTAGGCCACCTTTAGGTCTTTGCTAGTCAGACCAGGAGGTTAGTCACATGAGAATATTTCCTGGAGGATGTATTTCTTCAATAACAATGTAAGGAAGATGTGCACTAGTGCACATGTCGGGAAATTCCAAGGTCTGGTCATGGAAATTAAGTGATGGTAATCAGCTGTAGCTTCAAGACACCTGCCTGGCCCACATCTTAGATGGGTAGCATTGGGCCTTCATGTCCATTGCCGTTTGGAGCTATGCAAAAGGATTACATGTTGCCAGATCAGAAATAGCTTTCATGTTTTTAAGGAATTTTGGTCTTCAGAAAAGTGATGTTTTTTCTCTAGAGTAGAAAATTTATGTTCATCAGAAAATCTGTCATTGCTTGAGGAAAGAGTGTATGTACTCACTTGTGATCTTTAAAGGAACGCTGAGGGTTCTTTTGTTCTTTCTTCTAGCAACTCTCCACATTGCTGACCTGCTGGCTAAGATGTTAATTCGACGGTTCACAAACTGCTTGTGAAATCTTTGATGCTGCTCTGCAGAGAGTGAACAGCTTGTTTGGTAACAGCTGCCTCCTCTTTGGCTCAGGCAAGTAGCTGTAATTTAAAGAGGGCATCTGAAATCTCATTCCTGCTGTTGCTTTTCTCTGTGAGCAGTTTGCTTAGCCGCTGTAGGGAAGCTGTATGGCCAGGAAGTATTTTCCCCTACAAGCTGATCTTTAACCCAGTAACGCATCAACCAAGAAAAAAAATCTAGAAGACAGGATCACCACAAATTGTTTGACCTTGCATTTGTCTGTGTCAGCTGCTGATGGTAGCAGCCCTTAAGCACACTCTCATTTCATCACATGCCAAGGTAAAAGCCATTTGCTTTCCTTTAGTGGCAGTAGCCAACCTCCACAACCACCATTTGGTGAAGAGTGAAAATGGACACAAAGGCACCTCTTCTATTTCAGAGTAGTAGTAACTTGATCTAGTTATACTTTTCATGGAGAAATAGAGAGTCATGTGGGCTAAGTCTGAGAAGAGTCTGGTGCTAAGGATGGGACTGTCTGCAGGGTTTCCTGTCCTGGGCCAGTGCAGGTGCGTGTTGACAGTGTGTGACACCAGACAACTACAAGTTCTTTTATCATTTCTTTGTTTGGGTTTTATTCCCCACAGGTGGTCTTTCTAAAGGCTTTCCAAGGAGGTCTTCTCTCGTTCCAGGAGGGTCTCTGAGCACCTTATGTCACTTCCTTCACCTCAGTTAGTTTTCTTTGCTCACTACAGTCTCTTTGCCTCTAGTTTCATCTCCTGTGTCAGCTCTCCTCCAGGTGCCTTGGGATGTGCTGGCTGGCTGGATATCTTCTTTGTTTTCTGCCACAACCTCCTGAGAAAGCTTCATACTGCTGCCAGGCTATGCTGAACATCCCACCAGCAACATTAACTGCTTCTTGTTTCACCACATCTTGCATATTTAATCACTTTCGCTAGTGTAGAAGTTAATGGAGGGTCTCTGGTGGCTAGTCCCTGTGTACTCTGTGAGTGTATGTGAGCAGAGACAACCAGCAGCCAAGCTTTCACCTTTGCTGTTCAGTGACTCAGGAATTGCTAATAATGTTTAATATTCACAGGCTGCTTGACTGGCAAAGGACCGTGTGGCATTCTTTGAGCAATAATTAACAGAGCCAGAAATGTACCCTAAAAGACAAAGTATGAAGAGCTTTCACTCAGGATGAACAGAGATGTTTCAGCATGAGCAGGTGGTGAGGTTGGAGTGGTAGGAGCAGGGCGAATGGTTTCAAGCTGGAAGAGGGGAGGTTTAGACTGGAAGTCAGGAGGAAGTTCTTCATGATGAGGGTGCTGAAACACCAGAACAGGTTGCCCAGGGAGGCTGTGGCTGCCCCCTCCCTGGAAGTGTTCAAGGCCAGATTGGCTGGGGCCTTGAGCAACCTGGTCTAGTTGGGGGTGTCCCTGCTCATGGCAGGGGGATTGGATCTTTAAGGTCCCTTCCAACCTGAACCATTCCATGAGTCTATGAATCTCTGTATCTCATCAGGTTCCACAGATGCACATATGTTCAGTTCCTCAGCTGATCATGAACCGGGTTTTCTCTTACAGTGGGTAGTATCTTGCCCTGTTAGTCTCTGTTATGCAGTCCTTCAACTCGGGAGTTGTGAGAGAACAGTTTATTCATGAAGACTGAGACAAAAAGTTGTCGGGTATCTCAGTCTTGTCCTTGTCTTTTGTTAGCAGTTTCTCAGTCATGCTTTTCAGGTGGGGGAATGTTTTCTTTAGCTCTTTTTGTTTAAGAAAGGCTTTTCAATGTTTAAATTTGAATTTTTAATTTAATTCCTTTATTTGAGTTAAAGGTTTTGCAGTTTTTCAAACAAAGCCTAAAGATACCAAAGGAAAAGTGAAGTAAAAATGCAGCTATCCATTGCTTAAAATCCCCCACTGTCTAGCTGCTGACAATGGAGTAACAAACACCTTTAAGCAGAGAAAACTGTTCTGCAATGAAGGCTATGCTATCTATCTTGGTTCCTCAAAATTCATAGCTATTCACAACTCTGCCTGCATTTGGCCCCACTCCCAAAAAGCAGATAGGTTGTTGTCGTCTTACTATCTGAGGACTAGTCATGTTATTGCCCAAGGCTAGGATTTTAATGATAAGTAATTCATATTTTAAAATTAAAATTTGGCTTAAAATTTAGTAAATAACCTTCTTTGTGAAGAATGCTCTTTTTTTGTTGTTGTTCTTAGCCTGTGCGTGTTCTACATGCTGATGTCTAAATCAATTGAAGAAATTCCCGAAGGAAGTAGAAGACTAACAGCTGCAATTCCACGAGCAACAATATATTCATTGCTGACAACACTTTTCGTCTTGCATACAGAGACGTTAGGCTTTAATTTATTTGTAAGACCTTTATTTGTTAGCACTCAGTCACCATTTGTAGCTCGGTGATCTCTGGTGAATGTGCCACGTGGATGAAACATTACATCTTACATTGACGTAGCCAGGCTAACATTTCAGATGTAACGAGTAGCTACCTGCTGTCTTTCTGAACTCTAAGCACAAACCTGATTATTAAGTGGTTTAAATGGTTCAGATTTAGACCAATTAGGTTTGGTCTAAGTTAGTAGAGTGGAAGTACCTGTGCTACATATCTAGGTTGTTCCTGCTGCAGGATACATACAGTTTGTGCTTAGCTAATAGAAAATTAATGGGTAGTGCCAAGCTTTCCTGTAGATATCAAAGGAAGATGGAGGACTTGGCCATGGTGCATGACTGCAGATAAAATGAAGGACAAAGCAGGAATAATAAAAGTTGAGAAAAGGGCAGAAAAATGAACGAGGAATCTAATTCTTCAGAGGCTTTCCAGCTGGAGAGTGTTTTAAAAGATAATGAGGACTTCCAAAGACAGAGGTTATGTATTGGGCAAATGTAAAATATTCATACTATCTTCACAGAGAACTGGATGACCTTGAGGACTGCAGTAATCGAAAGGGACTGAAATTTAACAGTACAATATTAAAGGTCATGTACTTGCTAACTAAAACAAAATCTTTATTACAAACTGGGATCTTATCGGCTGTAAAGGACAGAGCCTTCTGGAGGCACTGGTAGATCAGTCAGTGGCTATCAGTATCCAAAATGGTGTGTCTGTGAGAAGAGGCTGGCTGGCTGCGCTGGTGGTAGGAGATTATCAATGCCATTATGTGACAAATGCTAGGGATAATGATCCCAGCACTAGCATCCCAGGTTGCATTAGGCAAAGTGTTGGCAGCAGATCACTGGAGGCAATCCGTCCCCCTGCTCAGCCTTAGTGAGGCAGACCTGGAGTGCTGGAGTTGTTTAGCCTGGAGTAAAGGGGAGATCCTCTTGCTCTTCACAGCTACCTGAAAGGATGTTGTAATGAGATGGAGGTTGATGTCTTATCGCAAGAAGCAAGTGACAGGACGAGGAAATGGTCTCAGTTGTGCCAGAAGAGGTTTTAGGTTGAACATTAGGAAAAACATCCTCACTGAAAGAGTTGCCAAGCATTGGAACAGGCTGCTCAGGGAAATGGCAGAGGCCCTATCCCTGGAGGTGTTTAAAAGTCATGTAAACACGGGGATTTGGGACATAATTTGATGGTGACTTGGCAGTTTTGGGTTAATGACTGGACTTTTCCATGTTAAACAATAATGGTTCTATGATTCTATGCTGTGCCCCATTCGGGGCTCTCCAGTAGAAGAGAGACCTGGACATACTGGATGGATTCCAACACAGGACAATGAAGATGATTAAGGGCTTGGAGTGTGTGATGTATGATGAAAGACCAAGAACACTGGAACTGTTCAGCCTGAAGATGAGAAAGCCTAGGACATCTCCTCAATGTGTGTAATACCATGTGGGGGAAGTAAAGAAGTTGGATGTGGGCTTTTCTCAGCGGTGTCTAGTGATGAGACAAGAGCCAGTGGGCAAAACTGAAACAGGAAGTTCCATTTAAATGTGAGAAAAAACTCTTTTAATCTCTTTTACTGTCATGGTGACTGAGTACCAGAACAGTTTTCCCAAAGAAGTTGTGGATATATTTAAAACCCATCCAGGCACATGTGAGCAACCTGCTCTAAGTGGTCCTGCTCTGAGCATGGGGTTGAATTAGATCTCCAGAAGGGTTTTCCCTCCTCAGTTGGCCTGTCCTTGTGTGATTCACAGGAGGCAGATTCAGGCTGCAAAGAGTGAGGAAAGAGTGCCAATCCTGCTCAGAGGGCTGAAACATCTGTCTAAAAAACATACGCAGTGTAGGGAGGAGGGATGTAAGCACCACAGAGAGGGGAACCATTTATTGCAAAAGGCCATGGTCACACAATGACAGCTGAGTTTATGCTTGCCATAAATAACTGTCAAGAGGGGTTATTTAGCCATCAGAGTTATCACATTTGTTAATAACCTTCCAGACAGCAGGAACAAAAAAACCCACAGACAAGTAAAAACGGTAGCAAAATCTAAAGTCTTTTAAACAGCAGCTGGAAATAGTAAGAAAAGAAATCCTATGAGACAACGTGTTCATAAAGTGGCGGTCCTTCAGTCCAGAGTACTCAGTTGTATGGGTCCCATTTGAGTTACTCTGGTTTCTGTCTTCTCAAGGAATGCGTGAATGGTTAGAAGTAAAGTTGTTGACATCTGCAACTCATATTTGTAAGATATTGCCAAAACAAGGGTGGCAAAGGCTTAGAATAAGAAATCCAAATGTACAAGAACATCATTTGTAGTTACAGCGGCTGTAATTTACAGCCACAATAGAGACTTCAGCAACATCTGTCATGGAAGCAGCAGCATTGCTGTCAAGATAGGATTCTACAGCTTGAGAGGCTTGGGGACATTGCTTTGAAAATACCAAACATTACCAAATTTCCTTTAAATTGACCCCTTCTTATCTTTCTTTTAAGTCCCGTATGACACATCAGAACAGGAGATTAATGGTTTAGGTTCTTTCTTCAAATGCCTAGCTGAAAGTCCCTAACTTCAGCTCCAGAAAGGTATTTTGGAAAGTACTCCTTCTTCACACCTTGGAATGAGAATTCCAACAAAAATTCTTCTTATCCTGTCACTTCTGTTGAAGAAGGATATTGGCTGTGGCATTTTTGTGGTCTGTTGAAGGTCTAGTATGTGAGAAGGATGTTATGAGGATAAGCTGCAGGTTTTGTTCCTCTGTAGTGTTGCCTGGCTCAGAGAAGGATTTTCTAGCACTACTTTGCTCATGTTTCTCCAGAAAATGAATTTCTGTCCTAAGTCAAAGCTCCCAGTCAAATAGCCTAAACTGCATCTGGATAAATTATCCTTGGAGGGTAGGCTGTGCAGTCACACTTCCACAGAGTGGGCATTGTTCAAGCTAACGTGGGCAATTGAAGATGAGGAAATCTCAGGAAGTTGGTAACAATTGCATTTCACAAAATTATTGATGCCGATTAATTTCTTCACAATGGATAATTACTGTAATTTGTATTGAAACATCTGTGGAATAATAGAAGGCAAAATGAGACAGCAGAGGAATTTTCTAGAGCTGTAATACAAATAACTAAAATAAACAGCTCCAGTTCTAGGTGTCTGAGTACTAAGCAATGCACAGAGATTCTGCAGCACAGAATCATAGAATCCCAGAATGTTAAGGATTGGAAGGGACCTCGAAAAATCATCCTGTCCAATTCCCCTGCCAGAGCAGGATCCCCTAGATCTAGTAGCATAGGAACAGTCCAGGTGGGATTTAATCGTATAGAGAAGGAGACTCCACAACCTCCCTGGGCAGCCCCTTCCAGGGCTCTGGCACCCTCACCAGGAAGAAGTTTCTTCTCATCTTGATGTGGAACCTCCTCTGTTCCAGCTGACACCCATTGCTCCCATGTCCTATCATTGGGTGCCACTGAGCACAGCCTGGCTCCTTCCTCCTCACACCCACCCTTTCCATATTGATCTACATCCATGGGGTCACTCTGAATCTCCTTTTTTCCAAGCTCAAGAGACCCAACTCCCTCAGCCCTTCCTCATCAGGGAGATGCTCCACCCCCTCCATGATCTTTGTGTTGATTACAGCCATTGTGCATAGTGGTCAGCAACAAGTTTGATGAGTACAGTGGCTGTGATTGTTTTGACCACATGGTTTTGCCTCATAAAATAATAGAATCACTCAGGTTGAAAGAGACCTTCAAGATCATCAAGTCCAACTGTCAACCCAAAGCCACCATGCTCATTAGCCCATGTTTCTTGCATGACTGCTTGTGACTTCTGGGTACCTCCTGATAAAATAACTGTCCCCTGTGAAAGAATCTGTCACCTGAGACTGACTCAACATTGCTGCAGGCCCTAAGAAGCTGCTGGAGGGCTGCTGGGATGGCCTTGTGAGGAGTGACTGAGGGAGGAGGGGATGATTAGTCTGAAGAAAAGGAGGCTGAAGGGTGACCTTATTCCTGTCTACAACTACCTGAAAGGAGGCTGTAGATAGGTAGCTGCTGGTCTCTTCTCATAAGTAACAAGAGATAGAACAAGAGGAAATGGCCTCAAGGTTTACCTGGGAATGTTCAGACATTAAAGGAAAAGCTTCTTTATTGAAAGGATCATCATGCTTTGGAACAGACTGCCCAGGGAGGTGCTCGAATCATCATACCAATATGTGTTCAAAAGAAGTAGATAAGGAGATACTTTTTTGATTGTTGACATTTCTGCAACCGAGTTGCTCTAAGTTCTTCATGGAGGTTATGTCCACACACAAATTTTTGCCAGCTTGTAGGCAAGAGCTGAGGAGTAGCTCACATCCACATGTGCATTGACTCACAACAGCTGGCATGCTGATGTCTCCTACTTGTTTTTGCAGGCCTGCATACTGTCCAGACATCGGTGCTTTATCATAGCTTTGTTCTCTACTCTCACAAGTAGTGCACTGCAAATCTTCAAGCTTCCCCAGCATGCATGACTGTAAATCTTCATCCACATGGCTGCAAAATGTGGACAGTATCTCCAAAATTAATAGCTCGCTGTCAGAGGCGATGCAAGAAATGTCATCAGGTTTGAGCGTGAATCGAACTTCTGGTAAATAGTGACTCAGAAAACTTCAGCAGTGTGGATTTCACTGCAGATGACACAGGCCTGATACATCAGCAGCTGAATATATCTGCCATTCATTTTAACTAATAAATCATCTGCAACATTTGTTAGGACATTCATGTTGATGAATTTCCCTCCAAAAGATAGGACTCTGCTAGATCAAAGACCCCAGAAATGTTGTGGTGTCCTCCCCAGCACTCAGCAGCTCATGTCTGCATTGAAGTATAACAACCTCTTTATCCTAACCGAGGTGCTTGCTGGTGTCACCCTCACCCTTTTAACCATTAGGTGACAAACTGTGAACAATTATTCTGTACATGAGGCCTCTGATTGAAAAAGAAAAAGAAGAAGAACTTTGTCATTTGCAGCAGCAGTCACAATGTCCTGCACTTTGGTCACAAGAACCCCTGCAGCGCTACNTGTGTCCAGTTCTGGGCACCTCAGTACAAGAGAGACATCGAGGTGCTGGAGTGAATACAGAGGAGGGCAACAAAGCTGGTGAAGGGTCTGGAGATCAGATCTTATGAGGAGTGACTGAAGGAGTTGGGACTGTTTAATTTGAGGAAGAGGAGGCTAAGGGGAGACCTCATCCTTCTCTACAATTACTTGAAAGGACATTGTAGAGAGGGTGGTGCTAGTCTCTTCTCACAGGTCATTAGAGACAGAACCAAAGGGAAGGGCTTCAAGCTGCAACAGGGCAGCTTTAGACTGGGCATCAGGAAAAGTTCTTCATGGAAAGAGTGGTCAAACAGTGGAACAGGCTGCCCAGGGAGATGGTTGAGTCCCCACCCCTGGATGTGTTCAAGAGACACCTAGATGTGGTGTTAGGGAATAGAGTTTGGGGGTAAATTGTAGAGTGGGGTTAATGGTTGGACTCGATGATCCAGAGGGTCTTTTCTAACCTAAATGATTCTGTGATTCTGTGAAATCTTCTGCAGTTCTTGTAAACTGCCCAAAGCGGTGCTGAATGCCTGCAGATTTCCTAACCAGTCTGCAAGCTGATCTTACCCCATATCCACACTATAGAAGTGGAAGAGCCCCAGCCTTTCTGCTTGGGTTTGCCCAGGTGATTGATCACCACAGTAAGTGTCACAGCACTGGAACTTTACTTCTCTTTTACTTTTGTGTTTGAGCAATAGTGGGATACTGCAGTCCTATGAGATTAAGAACAGACTGATTTAAACCAGAATATGCTCATGTTTCCCTTGCAGAAACAGTAGGCTTTATTGTGAGGACTTGGTCTGGCTATGTCTGGGATCATGGGTGTTGACTGGAAAATATCTGCAGAAGGATTTCTCTGCGTAAAAAGAGAAAAAAAAGAGTATGTCATATCTGAAAATTTTAAAGCTTTTCTTGTTTGTCTGAGTTAAATGGAGGCTACAGGGGGCACAGCTGCTGTCTGTGAAAATGCTGGGGATGTTCAGAAAATAGCAGAAGCCATACAAGAGCTGAAGGTATACAGATGGGCCAGGAGCACAATCAGGCTAGAAACGGAAAGGTGTCTCATAATCATTGCAGTGGTAAAGTCCTCAAAGAGCCTTCCAGCCAAAACACAGTGATTGCTTCCCAAATGGAGCTTGGTGAGGTTATGCAGTGGCTTTATACTGTGTGGTGCCAGGGCCAGGCTTCTGTCACCAGGAAGTCTAATCTTCTCGTATGCATTTGTTAAAATTACTTTGAAGTGGCTGTTATTTTCCTCTCCAAAGAAAGGTAGTCTCCATAAAGAAGACATGGCATGCTCACAAAGCACACATCAGCCAAGTGGCAAGGGGTCCATTAGCCTTTTTTTAACCATGTTCAGCGTCTCACTGAGGTCTCAGCTGAGCTGGGCACTTCATTGTAACACACACACGTACTACAGGCAAAATCAAAATTATTCAGGGAGACTAAAAGAAGTTAGCAAGCAACCAACAGAAAATAAATGCATTAAAATCTAGTCCTCTGTGCTCAGGGACTGGTGCTGCCACAGCCTCCAGAGCTGTGCGTTGTGTTTCCTTTTGTGAAGTGCAGTAGCTAAGGGGCATCACGTGAATCACGTCATTGTGTGATATATGGCTTTAAATTTCACAGAATAGGGATCTGCTGTGGAAGTCTTGCTTGTTCAAGGTTTGCTCTTTGTTTCTTCCATTGTCTAGTAGAAGTTAGATATGGAAATATTAATTTTTCATGTCCATTCACAGACAGGTCTTTTTTCACTTAGGTCTTTGCTAGCAGATGTTCCTTATCTCTTGCCTTTTAGAGGACTGCTATTGCCCTACATTTGTCCTTGTTTCCCTTCCATTAGGGATGCAGTAGCAGTCACCTAAATAAAGATGATTTTGTTTCAAATCTTGTTGCATATTTTAAAGGAATTAGTTTGTCATTCAGACCTCGAGGATTCTCCACAGGTTACACTTGAATGGACTTGTGGACAATGGTCAACTCTAATGGAGGTAACCTTACCTGCTCCCATCACCTCTAACATAATTCTATCTTCTATTATTTCTCACTTGCTCAAACTACAAAGGAAGCCTGTCTACCATTTTTAGCTTCTCTCTGAGACTATTTCCAGAATTTCTGCTCTGGTTATTGACCCAGAGCAACTCAGGGTTGTTTTAAATGCACTGCCTTATTTACAGTGATGGTACGGGGGGTGAAAAGGAACTTCCTTTCAAGGTAAAGTTGAAACAATGAAGACTGTTCATGCTGTTTATTTTCCTCTTTTTTCCCCCTGTTTTTTCTCTTTTGTTTTTGTTTGTGAGCAGCTTGGACTTGAAGGTGCCAAGAACCTTCAAATAAGTCGCTTTTTGTTCTTGAATGCACTTGAAAAAACGGTTATATGTAAGAGAAAATACTCCCAACCTCAAAGCTTGAGAGACCTGCACAGTTCTCTTTCACTTCTCTTTTTCAAGCTTTTTCTGTAGGACTTCTCCTCCCTAGTGGATCCATATTTTTTGAGTCAGACATGAATATTATCTTATGCCTGAGGCCAGACTGCAGTCAATGAAGGGTTGTAAAGTGACTGCAGTAGGTACTGAGTCTAGGTGCTTCTCACAGCTCTCAGGCAGGTGAGGCAAGCCTAGTTAACTAAGAAACTGTTTTTCTCTGTAGTGCATTTTATTCTATGGCTTTTGGGTTAAAAGAGCACTTGAAAATGGACTGGAGGTAGGAGACTTAAGTCCAGTACACTTCCACGGCCCTATTTAGTTATTCTTTGGAGCAAGAAAGAGGATTGAGTTTGTGGTAGTGATAGTAGTGTGTTCTCTCTCAACACTGAGCAAATTTCATCTAGAGAGTGGGTATGTTTGTATAGCTCCAATAAAAGCTGAGTCTTGGCTACACCTACTGAATGGTTTTGCTATTGCTTAGCACAGGATCTGGCATCTGGATGCCTCTCAGATGGTCAAGGAGAGACAAGGTTTCTCTTTTTCCGCGACAGCTTCTTATGCAATAAAGTTTGCACGTTGCTCAACTTTGTGATTCCTGTAGGTTATACCAGCCGTTTGTACTAGATTTTTCAAGCATACAGGGTGGCCCTTATCAGACATTAATATAGCCATGGCTGTGCTGCCTCAGGACAAACTCCACCTTGCCTGGGACACTGCCACCACCAAGAGCCAACAGGCCATGTGTGGAGGAAGCAGGTTAAGAGGTTAAGTACGATCATTGCCCTAGAGTAATACTTATGGTCCTGGCACTCAATCATTTAGAAGCTTTCTGGGTAAAAGAACTCATCTATACTGCTGTGTTTAGTGGCCACAATGCCTGATCTTCCTGGAATTTGTCCAAAACCTCCTCAAGCCTGCTTAACCCTTCAGCTTCCACTGTGTCCTGTGGCAGCGTGCTCCATAGTGTCATCATGAACAATGCAGAAAAAGTAGCTGTCTTCAGGAATAGATGTAAAAGGGCTGGGGTAGAAAATTTCTGGTGAGGACCTCTTGACCAAAAAATTCACTCTCTTTTGTCTTATCCTGAATGGCTTCTGTTACATTTACTTTTAAACCTCATCTATTTTTCTATGGCTTTTTTTGTGGAAGACCCTGGAGCTGTGTCTGTGTTAAAAATGAAGCATGCTTGGGTCTTCTCCCAACAGAGAATGCTCCATGGCCGTGGCATTAAATTTTCATGAGTGGCCACAGAGTGGCCAGTTGTTCACTGTATTTGTCAGCCTGGCTTTTTCCTGTGCCTTGCTGGGGAATGTCTGGGAGGCTCCTAGGTAACCTGGAGCAAAATCGTGTCAGGAATGACAGTAACAATGTAATAGTCCAAGTGATTTAGTTGTAGTCATCAGGAACATTTCCTGTTGCTGCTTAATTTAGTAAAGAACAGTAACAGGGATAACTGATTGCCAACCATTAGGGTGAGTTTTGCAAATGAGCTAGCTGATGATACTGAGTTCTTTGTTAGGTTTTGCTGAGACCTTGGTATTTCTAATTATTGACTTGGAGACATTTGGTGAGATCTTTGGCACAATTAGAGAGCTTTGGGTAAGAGCAATAACATTCCCCAAAGCAAGAGTAGTGATTCTTGGGCATCTGCTCTGGTTGATGACAGAAGAGGTAGGGGAGGATTATTTCAAGATGTTGATATGTCTTGATACCCCACTTGGTCACACTGTGTGTTGTCTGTCAAGGAACACTCCTAATCAGGAGCATTAGGTAATCCAGAAGAGGTTGGAAGTCTTTGAAGCAAGAAGGAACCAACTGGCTCTGTGAGGAAAGGACTGGGTGTCCTGGAGGAATTATTTCCGAAAAAGTAGTGAGGTAGAACTAGACGATGTCTCTGTGGCATAGGTCTAGGGCTACCAAGAGCTTAAGCCAGTTGATCTAATACCTAGGCTGTCTGATAAAGACTGGATTCAACTCTCCAGATTGAAAGTTCAAGAACCACGTGACATACACAAAAAATCAGAGGTTAGACCAAATGCTGTTTCAGTTTATTTTGGGCATCAACCAGGAGTTTCTGTTGTTGTTGTTTTTATTCTTTCATAAAGCTTACTTGGGATTTTGTGCCCCAGTCAGGGAATAGTTCCAACTCCATTCAGGTTTAGAAAGGCAAGGCTGAGGGAACTCTGGTTGTTGGGGGAATGTGGGAAGATGATATAAAAGTGTTCGTTTGGATGTGCAGGTGTTTGGTGAGAGAAAGCTTTAAAGATTAAAGTCTACTGGGAAATAAACAAGCAGCCAGCACAACTCAATGCCTTATGCTCCTGGCAGCGATCTCTGCCTCTAGCAAGAGATTCCCAGTAGCTTCACATGCAGCAAGTTGTTATACAGTGATAGTTCCAAAGTTTTTTTTAAGAAGGAAACTTCTCTAATGCCTTAAGGGCAAGAACTGACTTGTCTTGTGGGTTTTATTAGGAGCTAAACATTTTGGTTTTACCACAACATAAATTCTGGAAATTTAGGCTAAAGCTTGACTTTTATTAATCCAGTTGTTACAAGACACATTGATTATCAAATGCCTTTCTCTTCCCTAGCCTCGTGATAGACTGAGGTATGTTCTGGGTTTTAGGAGAGCCAGAATGTCTCTCAAGATTTCATTAATTTGAGGTTTCTTCATAATGAAGTATATGAGACTGTCTTGAATGCTGTCATACTGAGCTCTCCTGAACATCACTGCACTGTGCATATCAAACACATGTCTAGGTTACATTTAAAAAAACCCCTGCAGATTCATAACTTGTAAAAAACCAAAGTTATGCGGAGCATGATCTTGCTGTTGCTGGCTATAGATCGGAAGAAAAATGTTATTAGGAAGAGCTAAAATGGGTCATTCTTCTTCCGTGCATTGCAGCAGCTCAATATTTTAGCAGGACAAAAACCACTTGAAAATCTCTGGACACAGCTTTAGATGTTGCAGAGCATATTGGCAATGGAGATAATAACAATGATATTTTGTGATTGATGGCAGATTAGGGAAAATCTTGATTGAGAATTGATGGGCCCCCATCAGTTTCTGTTCTTTGTTGTGCTGCATCTGGACCAGCCTCTGGGATTCAATTTGGCAGCTGGTTTGTGAGTCAGGAGAGTCAGTTGCAGCCTTAAATTTTTAGTTCTTTGGAAGTGACATATGGTTGAGTGTGATCTGATTTTTGTGTCTGTGCTTGAGTGTAGTGTCCTGAAAATATTTGGAAAGTAATTTCTTTTTTCCTTTTTGCTTTCCTTTGTCTGAGAAGTTGGATTACCTGATAAGAAATTCAAAAGAAGATCATCTAAGGCTTGAGTAAATACAAAGTCTTTATATTCATGTATGTTCAAGTGTGCTTTTAGGCCCAGGAATATTCCACATTCACATTTGTATTCATGTGAGCTGTATGGATCACACACTGCTTGATATTACAGGTTTACAAATCACATAGAATCATAGAAGTATTGAGTTGGAAGGGACTTCCAAAGGTTGTCTAATCCGAACCCCCTACAATAAGCAAGGACATCTCTAACCGGAATGTTTGCTTAGAGCCCCGTCCAGCCTGACCTTGAACTTCTCCAGGGATGGGGTATCCACCACCTCTCTAGGCAACTTGTTCCTGTGATCCACCACCCTCTCATTAAAGAGGTCTCATTTCCTATGGTCCAGCCTAAATCTACTCCTTTCCAGCTTAAAACCACAAGCCATTGTTCTATCATTCCATGCCCAAGTGTTTTTAGATATGGAGACATCAGTGACACATAGCCAGCTCTTAATTAGGGAAAATGCACAGTACAATCAACAAAGCTCCAAAGGGAAAACTTTGCAGGCAGAATTCATACTCTCCTTTTGGAGTCTGAGCACTGCAACTACCACAGAGTGATCTTTAAAAAGAGAAGAGTTTTGTTAGAACCTCTGTTTTATCTCTCTTTTTGGAAAGGCACAGCTCATCACATGACATTCAAACTGCTGTACTTTTAAAGGGAGCTGGCTTTTAATTGCAAATCTCAACCCAAAAACACCCGGCACTACTTAGCTTATCACATGCAACAAGAATACAGCCTGTGGGAGTAGAGCAGCAGTAGAGAGTATATTTCAAAACTTCCCTGCACTAGAGTTCAAAATGTTGTAGGACACTTTGGGCAGTGACCTGTCAGAATTCATGTTTAACATTTTTTCTCTCAGTAGCACACACAGAAGTCAAGGGGTGAGAGTGCTGCAGAAGATCATTTTTGTGATAAGTTCTTGCCTGCTTCGTGCTTTGTGCATCCTCTTCTATGCAGAACATTTTATAAAGGAATGAGAAATCAGATAACTGTCTTGTGGCATGGCAGACCAGGGTGTGGAGATTTGTATTCAAACTGTAGAAGGGGTAGGAAAGGACTGATGTTTGCTGCAGTGCTTGTTTAGAGGGAAATATCTTTGTTTAGAATTCAACATAATGGAGCTCTGAGGTCCTGTCGTCTCTTGATGTGAGGACTCAGTCCTAATCCTCTCAGACTGCACTGACAGCAATTTACAAAATGCAGCCTTGTTAGCATGATGCTTGCAAAGTTTTCTTCCTCTCATGTGATCATTGAACTTCAGATTTCATTTTTCATTTGCTTCTGAGACTTCAGCTTACATCAGACACAGCCTTTCAATCCCTGTGTCTTTACTCACCTGCTGATGACTGGTAGCCAAGATCAGTATGGTGTGGCCAGCAGGACCAGAGAAGTAATGGTCTCCGTGTACTCAGGAATGGTGAGGTTGCATCTCAAGTACTGTGTTCTGTTTTGGGCAACTCAGTATAAGAAGGACATTGACATACTGAATCGTTTCCAGAGAAGGACAATGAAGCTGATGAAGGGTCTAAAGAACAAGTCCTGTAAGAAGTAGTTGAGAGAAATGGGGTTGTTTAGCCTGGAGAAAAGGAGGCTGAGGGGAGATCTTATTGCTCTCTACAACTGCAGAGGTAGGGGTCAGTCTGTTCTCCCAAGTAACAAGAATAGAACAAGAAGAAATGGCCTCAAGTTGTGCCAGGGGAGATTTATGTTGGATAATAGGGAATATGTTTTCACCAAAAGTGTTGTCTAGAACTGAACAGGCTGCTCAGGGAAGTGGCAGAGTCACCATTCCTGGAGGTATCTGAAAGATGTGTGGATATGGTGTTTAGGGATATGATTTAGTGTTTGGCTGTGTTGGGTTAAAGGTTGGACATGATCTTAAAGGGCTTTGCCAACTTAACCAATTCTGTGGTTCTCCAATCACTTGAAAATGTGCAGGAACCACTCATCTCAGGTAGATGAGATAAATGAGGCAATGTTAATCCTCTGATCCATACTCTTTAGCACTCTGAAGGCTGCCTCTTTTAATACCCACAGAAGTGGTGGAGTACAGCCCTGCCCTGAGGGCTGTTCTTGAAGGCTGATTTGCCTTCAACCACAGAGTTGCGATTCATGGCAGTGACAGTTGTGCCCCTAAACTTTCAAACCCTGCTCATTGCTCTGAAATAAGAATCTAGAAACATCAGACTCTGCAGTGAACTACAACAGAAGTGGCTGACACTTCTGAAGCAGTTAACATCTGCTCCTATGTTAGTTAATTAACAGAGCAATATTGATCTTTGGAGAAGCCTTATCTTCCATCAAATGTAAAAATTACTCGTGCTGACACAAGGATTGCCCAGGCTGCACACTGAGCTTGTAGTTCTAAATTAAGAATTTCTTCAGAAAGAAAAAGCTGTGTTTTGAAGCCTCCCATTGACTTAGTTCTGCCTTAGCTAATGACCCAAAGGTGATTTGTCCACATTAGTCACACCCTGTCGTCTTTTATCAGTTACTCTTGACCCCTTCTAAATGACATTGTGAAGGTAGGACCATGAGCTGTTCCACATCACACCATACATACCTGTGCTTGCTTGGCATATGTATATTTGAGAAGTTGTGCCCCCAAGTTTTTAGAATTAGTAAAAAATTATGGGATATTATTTTCTAATAATAATTCTGGTCAGGCTGGATTGATGGGTCAAGGCTAATTGCATGAGGTTCTACAAGGATGTCCAGGAAAGTCATTAAATCACCATCCCTGTCTGTTTTAAAAATCACTTAGATTAAGGACAAGGTTTAGCAGAGGGATTGGTAGAGTTAGGTTAGCAATTGGACTTGATAACCTTAAATATCTTTGCTAACTTGGACAATTCTATGATTCTATTATGAGGCCAGGTCATAACAACGCCATGGAAAGCTAAAAGCTTGAGGATGTGTGGTTGGAAGCCTGTATGTTGAAAGAGGACCTTGAGCTGTCATCAGATAACTAGCTGGTCAGGTACAGAACAAATTAGCTAATTAATTAATATGCTAAAGAGTGGAAATTAAAAGAATGGAGGCTTTGCTTTGCTTACTTTTCCACTTAAGAGTTTAACAGCTGAAAAAGAGGGAACTAAACTTCAGGGAGACAACTCAAATTTACTTTCAACAAGACCCCATTTCATGCTACCTTCCCCAATGCACCAAGCAAATTAGTGGCCACATAAAACAATGGGGAGGACTGTTCACAAGGGTTAGAACAGTAGGGTGAGGGTAGTGGTTTTAAGCTGGAAAAGGATAAATTTAGGCTGGGCATCAGGAATAAGTTCTTTAACCTAGGGTGGTGGATCACTGGAACAGGTTGCCTGGATAGGTTGTAGAAACCCCATCCCTACAGACATTCAAGGTCAGGCTGGATGGGGCTCTGAGCAATCTGTTCTAGTTAGAGATGTCACTGCTTGTTGTTGGGGGTTTGTTTTAGATGAATTCCCTTCCAATCCAATAGATTCTATGATTCCTCTGTAATGTTCCATCTCTAACAAGCCCTCAGGCTAACAGATCTCAGACAGCTCTTTTCAAGCTGTGGTGATACCCACCTTTCTCTAGAGATATTCCTTCAGTCTCACCTTTATCTGTAGTGGACGATGTATTCCCAAACAACAAGGATGAGAGGAAATGGCCTCAAGTTGTGCCAGGAAGGTTCAAATTGGGTATAAGAGGAGCCTCTTCATTGAAAATGTAATCAAACATTGGAACAGGCTGTCCAGGAAGGTGGTGGAGTCACCATCCATGAATGTATTTAGAAGACATACAGAGGTAGTATTATGATGACTTCCAGTGCTGGATCAATAGTTGAACTTGATGATCTTAAAGGCCTCTTCCAATCAAAACCATTCTGTAATTCTGTCTGAAAGGGTCAGTGTATTGTCATTGTCTTACTGACATGGAACTCAAATACACAAGATGAGTGTTCAGATCCAGATTCTAATTCATAATGACAGATGTTGGCACGTCTGCAAGGTGGCTAAACTACTTCTTTAGTTGATGGAGTCCACAGACATTGGAGAGAGGTTGTCTTCATCCTAAGGTAGAAAACTAATGGCTCCTCATTGAATAACAAAATGTTTGAGGTGACCTCTAAAGGTTATGTGGTCCAGCCATACTTATTAAGCAGAGCCATCTAGAGTTGGCTGCTCAGGAGTTATAAATACTTTCAAGATGGAATTTCCACAACCTCCCTGGAAAACCTGTGCCAACCCTTGGTCACTCTTACAGTATAATTTGGTTTCCTTACTTGTGAATAAGGACCTGCATGAATCTGGGACTGATTGAAACAGAGGTTTGTCTCCTTTTCTGGAGAGGTTCAAGGCCCACCTGGACATGTTCCTGTGGGACTTGGTCTAAGTGATCCTGCTGTAGCAGGGAGATTGGACTAGATGATCTTTTGAGGTCCCTTCCAATCCCTAATGATTCTATGATTCTATGAAAGTGTTATAGGTTACACAGCAGCACAGCACTATGCACCAACCATAGCTGTTCTGTGCCAGCTCTGGAGGTTTGTTTTAACTATTAGCTTACTTTCGGAGCAGTAACCCAAGGATCTCTGCATTATGTGCTGTTGGACAAGGTAAAACCACAGATTGGTTTAAGGCAGAGCTGAGAATTGAACTCACATGTACGAAAGTACACTTTTCTTACTACTTTACTCAGTGCACCTTTCCTCTTAATTCAACTCGAAATGTAACACAACATTATAACAAACACTGCACTGCACTTGTTCTTTTTGTAATCCAAAGGTTGTGCCACTTCGTGGGAGATGGGGAATAAAACATTCATAAGACAAAGGCCCAACTTGTGCAGTTGGTATCAAATTGTTCAGTAAAACAAACATACGCAGAGCAAACTGCAAATATCACTGTATTGACATAACATATCCACTGGGCCCAGCAATTGAAATGGCAACCAAGCTGTGGAGATCGCACTGGCACAGAGAGAAAGAAAAAGAGTCAACCATGAGCAGCTGATACTCAATACAGTTGAACGTTAGAGATTTTCTTCAGGTAAGAGAAAAGGGGAAAGTGTCTTCTTTCCTGAAAGAAAAGTGTCTTCCTTCCTGTCTTTATTACATTAGGTCTGGAAGAGCACTTTATTATCATTAAGAAGTTCCTTGTTTTCATAATAGAAGGGTAAAAATAAGCAATAGATCTCTGAATCTGCAAAACCGGAGCTGTTACAGAGATTAAGGTAGTTTCAATCCAAAGAAATCCTTCCACCTCAGTGTTCTGAAATCAGGCTGGACCTAGAAAAAGGTGCAAAAACCACACAGACGTGTAATCTTCCTCGCTGGTTTTCATTTTTGTGTCCAGGCACAAACAGAATTTGATGTGCTAACATGGAGAGGGGAAACCTACAGCAGGTTATTTCTGTCTCAGCTGGACTTGACCAACGCTGATCTCTGCTTTGTTGAGACAGAGCAGAAAACCACCTCACCATTTTGCTAAATAGAAAAATGAAGGCTTAACCTTTCTCCTGCTGTCGCATAATACACTCGCTCTGCTTGAACCTAAAATGTGCTGCTACCTACACCCAGCGAAGAATCTGGAATTTCTGTGCTAAGTTCTGGTTACAAATAAATCACTTACAGTAAAAATGCTTCTGTGTCAGGTGTTGGTGGCTTTGTAAACAGGTTTTTTCCCATTTTTTCACTGTGCTGGGGTAGTCTGGGTGAGCTCAGCAGAACAATGCTTGGTTATTTTTACACTTACTCAGTGATCATTCTCTGGAGCAGCAATTTATAAGGGGTAGGGAGCTGAGGCTCTTGCACTGGTGTGTTGCCTGTTTATTTACTGTTGGTAATGTTTGGCCAGTTTTGTTCTCTGCAGTACTGGGCCCTGTAACTGTAGCAGTGGGTGATTTGTACACAACCCATGGTTCTTCTTGGTTATGGTGTTTTGCAGTGTATTGGTCTCCAAACAGAGCAGGTAATAGTGAAAGTGTTAGGTAAGAGCTTCTCCTGGTACAAAGGCATTTCTGTATTGCTGGGCTTCTGAAGTTAATGCTAAAGCAAGTCACTACAGATGCTTTAGGCCATTACAAGATCCCTTTGGTTTAATCTATTTGGAATCTGTGTGAACCTCTAGTCCATTACAGTAATATCTGTCTAGTAAGTGGCAAATGCATGACATTGTACTGTGTGTGGTAGTCACCGCCAGCTCTCTGCTTCTGTGCCATGGAACAAAGCAATTGTCTCTCAGCTCATTCCAGAGCTGCGGTCTTGTGCATCAAGCTGTGATCTCCTAAGTAGGTCAAACTTGCATTCAGATGTGCAATTCTTTTCCAAAGGCAACAATAGTCATAATATGAGCAAACAACGTCCTTAAAATCTTTTATTTGTTGCTTAGGACCAGTGCATTTGCAGAAAAGGATGTCTTCAGGACAATTAAAGCAAGCAGAATGCATACCTGATCCCTCCCTGAATGCTCCCCGTTCATTACAGTGCTGAAAGCCCATTTTGCTTACTCCTGAGTGTCTGTCTGACTCCTCAAGACAGCTGCTTAATTTTGAACTTTTGATGTTTTTTTGATGTCCAGGTCCTGTCTTGGCCAAAACAAAGGAAGGAGATCAATGGATAAGGGTAGGAGTCTGGTCTGGGTCTCAAAGCTGTTCTAAGTACCTTTGCTATTTTAAAGCAAACATATTTATATAGTACAGTGACAGAGTGTATTAATCTACTGACAGAGCATAATTAGTTGCATCAGAAATAGTGTGGCCAGCAGGAGTAAGGAAGAGATTGTATCACTGTACTTAGCACTGGTGAGACCTCATGTTGTGTACTGGGTTCAGTTTTGGGCCACCCAGTACAAGAAAGATACTGAGGTTCTGGAGTCTGTCCAAAGAGAGTAATAAGGGCAGTAGAACGTTTGGAGAATAAACCTTGGCAGGAGCAGCTGAGGGAGCTGGGGCTGTTCAGTCTGAAAAGGAAGAGGTTGAGGGGAGACTTTATTGCTGTCTACAACTACCTGAAAGGAGGTTGTAGAGACGTGAGGGTTTGTCTCTTCTAGCAAGTGACCAGTGATAGGACAAGAGGAGATCATCTCGAGCTGTGCCAGAGGAGTTTTAGATTGGATATTATGAAAAATGTCTGTACTGAAGTTCAGGTTAAATGTTAGGAAAAAGCATGAGGTTGCAGGGATCATTCCCTCTTCAAACCCAGTGTGTTCCCTTTCTCCTCAGTCAGCCTTTCAGTCCCCAAGCATGAGCTGCCTCTGCCATTGCCACCACTTCTCCTGCCCCAGCAGGGCTGGGAAGATGCTGCTGGAACAGGTAACTCACCTGTTGTCTTGGTGGGGCAGCAGGGAGGTGCCACAAAGGAAATGGGCTGCTTTTGGGGCTGAAATGTGTTGGACTGGGTCAGCCTTTAGCTGACCCTTGTGAATTGCAGCAGAGAACATCTCTGAGTGGTTGACTACTACACAGTACATTGAGGTGCCTTAGTGTTTCGGTTTTCTCCTGAAATTAAGGCTTTTACCATATGTTCCATGATGCTACATGGCTCTTGATTAAGTTTGTTTGCCATTAAGTTTCCAATTGTGTTTTTTTTCTTGTCTTTTGAAGCAAGTACTTGGTTTTTTATGACCCTATTGCACATGTGCTCAAGTGCTCTGGCTTGTGCAGTCTTTTCTTCCAGCTGATTATTCTGTGGTTCTTCTCTACAGAACTGCAAGCTCACATCGCTGTCAATGAGTATCCAGACACGTTTGCATTTGGTGATTTAAACTTTTACTGCTGCTCTCTGAGACAGTAGTGAGGGGTGTGATGCAGCAACCTGGGTGATCCAGATTTAATTTGACATTCTTTCTAAATTACTGAATCCATCTTACTTTATGCTAATTAGATCTCTCTGTTTGGTGATAAAACCAGACCTGGCAGAAAATGGGAACTTAATTGACTTTCATGAAACATTTAGACCATAATAGACCTATGAACAATTAGTAACCTGTATTTACAATGAGAAAGCCTTACAACCTCATTTATTTTTAAGCAGTTGTAAAATTAGTGAATAAATGAGCAATAAATGAAATGTATTTGGACTCAAATAATTCCATGCAGTATGTTCTGATTTTTGCAGTTAAAAAGCAGTTTGAATTATCTTTATTAGAAAGATTATGGCATAATATGAAAATAAAAATGTGTACTTTAATGAATCAAAATGGATCAAGTTATGGAGAAACTTGTATGGGATTTTATTTAATCCAATGTCTTTGAATACTTTCTTTAATGATTTTTAAGAGGGAAGAAGCTGCATGATATTGAAAGCAGCAGTGTTACTGAGACCAGAGAAGAAATGCAGATATTAAATGCCACAAAGGGTTTTAGAACTACGGGAAATTTGAGCAGAGAATGACAAGTTAAAATAAACATAAGCAGTGCTAAGCAGCAAATTTGAAGAGCAGGAATCTGCAGGAGCATAAACTGTATAAACTGAAACAACTCAGAAAAGGTGAAAAATTGCTTCACTGCTGTAGAGATGGATGCCAAGGAAAGATTAACAGGGCAGTTCTTCTGCCCTGCTTAGTGGTGGGAAGAGCTGGGATTGAGGCTGTAATATCTTCATGTGTGGGTTCATGTGAAATCTGTGTCAGAGTTCAGAAAGGAGCTTTAGTGGGATAATGTGAGAGCTGTGCATCAGCCTGCTGACACTTCTCTGCAAACAGGTTCTGCTCAAATGCTCCAGAGGGCTTGCACTTCACTACAAGCCCTGCATACAAGGTGTCTTGGTAGGGACAGCAGGCATTTGCCTGTGAAAGTTTGAAGAGTGTAGGCTGGAAGCACCAAAGGCAACAGCAGCATGATCAAATTCCAGCCTGTCAGAATCAGCTCAGCTGTCTCAAGAGCAGTGTAAGGAGAAAATGAATAAGAGATTGAAACTAAAACCTCAAATCCAAGTGTTCCACAGCTGTTTGGATTTGCATACAGACTTTGTGCTTACTTTTACTGCGTGGAAAGAGCTACATACTGGATGTGAATACCTCTCAAGCGATGATGGTCTCTTCTTGATTTTTCCCGTACCTTACAGCCTCAGGATCTCTCTGAGTAGTGTTGGATCTTATTCTTCTCTTCCTGCACTCTCTTCACAAGTCCATTTCTCCTCCACACCTCTCGTCAGCCAAGGTCATTTCAGCAGGAAGACAAACGTGCTCTCCCCAGGAATTTAGTGGAATGTAGTGGAGCATGCTGCTGATGTGACACTGCAGCGTATTAGGTCTGGACTTGACCTGCACCAAAAATGAGCATTAGGAGAGGAGAAAAAGAAAGCCAAGGTTTATTCTTCCCTGTATCATGCATTTCACCACATGGATTTTGACTTTAGTTTCAAAATCAGTGAAGTAGGACATTTCTGTCATTTTTTCAATGGAGACATGGTGGTAAACTGGTATTGTTTGCTTGTATCTCCTTTACTATCGCTCTGAAGACAAAGCACCACATCTGCCCAACTGCCACATGCTGCTCTTCAGCTCCAGAAGGTACCTAGAGACTGCAGCAGTGGATAACTTCAGAGCTGCTCCAAGTTCCCACCAGAGCAGTGGGGATGTCTGCTGTGTACAACCATGTAAGGTATTTGATTCATATTTATATTTTTTAAAAATTCTTTAAGTAGAAATAAAACCATAATCACAGCAGCAGTTACCTGCCTCATCTTTGGGGAGTCAGGGAGAAAAAAGGAGAGAAGAGGAATAGATGTTAGGTTTTCAGTTCCTGACCCATTAGCTACCCATGGGTGAGGTTCTGCGAGACCCTGTGTGAGCCAGGTTGGTGCCTGCTATGGCTTGGAATTCAAACTCAGAGACAAGTGCTTCAGCTGCCTTTGGTAGCTGCTGGCAGCCTGTGGCTCCAGCATGGCCACTGAATGTCCTTGCTGTCCCGAGGCAGAGCCAGGGCCTGGCTGTGCTGGCTGATGCACAGATTCAATTGCTTGTCATTTTTTTGAACCCAGATGCCAGTGTCTGTTTTAGACTCAGTGATGGCTGGATCACACATAACCCTTTACTTCTGTGCCTCTGACACAACAAGGCAATATTCTTGTTTCTTCCTAGGCCAGTGTTTCTTCTCTGCTGCTTCCCAGAGTGAGACCTTGTACTCATTAGCACCAGTATATATAATAGTCATAAAAAGCCTGATGTGAGAACCTGCAGCATGCCCTGCATAGAAGACTTTTCTGTAGTATTTTATTTCATCTTGGGAGAACTGTGTCTCCCACAAATTAGTTCAGCACCCTCACGCCCTGCTGTCATTGCACGTAAATCTAATTCAATTAAAGGTTCAGATTAACCAACACAAAGGTCCCCCCTATAGGACTCAGTCCCATGCTTTCTGTTGTACCTCGTTCCATCAATTTATTCAGTGTCATGTCTCATTACACTGCATCACTCACTACGCTCTGAGCAACAAGACGCAAATTGTTCCTGCAGTGCCCTGGCACTGCCACAGCAAACAGCACTTGAGGGCATCGGCAGCTCCCTCCCAGGACTGTAATGGCACCTTTACACTATGTGATAGGATTTGCTAATACACTCCTCCAGGAAGGAATTTACTGCAGGACAGAACTGGGAGCATGAGAGCATTGCCAAACGCTTCCTTCTCTGAAATAAGCTGACTGCGCTAAAACTTTACTACCCTGGAAAATGCTCTGTGCATTCACTTTGTGTTTTGCCTCATCTGAAACTGCCATTTTGGGAGTGTACAGTGAATACTTTTAAAATAATTACTAGTTATTTTCAAATTTCTGCTGTTTTTGAGAGGGACTGAGTTGAGCTGAGCTTTTCCAGCCGTTCACCTGATTGCACCATTGTATTTTCTGTATTTCTTAGTTTCATTTTGGTGTCAGTTTTGTGCCAGCCTGAACCTTCAAGAAAGGCCAGTGGCATCCTGGCTGGGATCAGCAATAGTGTGGCCAGCAGGACTATGGACATCATCCTCACCCTGTATTGGGCACTGGGGAGGCCTTCCCTCGAGTAGTGGGAGAAGTTCTGGGTCCCTTGCTTCAAGAAAGAGATTGAGGGACTGAAGTGGTTCCAGAGGGGCAATTAGGCTGAGAAGGGACTGGAGAGACAGTCTGATGAGGAGAAGCTGAGGGACCTGGGGGTGTTTAGCCTGGAGGAGAGGACACTCAGGGAGGACCTTCTCCCTCTGTACAACTGTGAACAGAGGTTATAGAGAGGTGGGGGTCAGGCTCTTCTCCCAGGCAACCAGTACCAGGATAAGAGGGCAGTGCCTGAAGCTGTGAGGGGAGGGTTAGGTTGGATGGTAGGAAGCCCTTCCTCATGGAAAGGATGATCAGACCCTGGAATGGACTGCTCAGGGCAGTGGTGGAGTCCCCCTTGGTGGAGACATTTAATAAAAGACTGGATGTGGCACTTGGTTGTGGTGATGTTAGGTCATGGGGTGGGCCAGATGATCTTAGAAGTATTTTCCAGCCTCAATAATTCTGTGATTCTGTGAAGAAGACTTCCAGGTCTTTCAGCTAATGGCTTCTTGGTAGCTCTTCTGTGCAAGGTTTATGCACAAAGGCAAACTTGATAAGCTGAACATTTCAGTTTTTCTAATTGCTTGTGATTTAATGTCTGTTGAGATGTACCTGGATTGACAGTGCTATATTGTCACCTGTGTACACTGAGAGAGGGATGCTATGACTTATGTTTTACATGTACAGATATACACATGGTTTGTTATCCACAAGCAGGAAAGAATGACCACATATGCAGAAATAAGCTGTGAAGAAAGTTGCTAAGCTGTATTAGAATCATAGAATCATTAGGGATCATAAGGGACCTTGAAAGATCATCTANCCTCACATATTTATAGACATGAATGAGGTCACCCCTCAGCCTCCTCTTCTCCAAGCTCAAGAGACCCAGCTCCCTCAGCCTTCCTTCATAAGGGAGCTGTTCTACTTCCAGCAAACAATAAATCAGTCAATCAATAATCCATATCCTGAACTGCATCTTAATTTAAATGACTCAGAATTATTAATACCTTGTTGAAGCCACAACAAAATACCAGACTGAACTATGACACATGAACAGAAAGCCATAGGACATGTGAAGCAACACTTTGCTCAGCCTGACTCAGATGACTGTTTCAGCACTGAGTCCCCTTTCAGGTACCATCCTACAAGTTCAAGGCAGGCCAGCCAGAAAGAAGTCCAGAGAGAGGAATAAAAATGCCTGAAACCTAAAGCCGTGGGCTCAGAGGGAAAGCAGAAAGAACCAGGTTGGATGGAAGGAATTAGAGAAGTTACTGAAGTGAGACACAATAATCTTCAAATATGTAAAAGAGAACGGCACAGAAGGTAGTCAAATGTTCTCCATATCCATTACAAAGATGAAGTAATTGGATTAAGTTCCAACAAGGGAGATTTAACTTAAACATGAGGCTACATTTGCTACCAGTTTGGCGAGCTGAGCTCTGGATTAGGCTGCTGGGGAGCCCGGGGTTTCTTCACCACTGGAGAATTTTAAGAACAGGCAAGCATATGCCAGGCTGGCACAGACAGAGCCAGCCCTGCATTGTGCATTCTGATGAGCTAGATGACCTCTAAACCTCTTCCACCTGGTTTTCTTCAGTCCTTAGGAAAATCCCAAAAATGGTTGCTTCTGTCTGAGGGCAGCAGTGAAACCCCATTGCTTGGTGGTGATTTGCTTGGGAACTTTTACCACAGGTTTGTACTTTTGTACTTCTATGGGTGTGGAAGAAAGGGGACAGAGGTAGAGGGATGTGCTATAGTTTATTTAGTTGTGTAGTCTCTAAGTTACTCTGTCTAACCAAACACATTAAAAGTGCCAATTCAGGTTCCAGCACTGTTATTTCTCTCAATCAGAAATTAAACTTGCTTCTGCCAGCTGGGTCCCTTCCTTTTGATTGATACAACAGCACATCGTATTTCTTTGCTGGTCAGCCCAGAGAGTAGCTCATTGAAATTCTTCCGAGTGGTTATATTGTGAGAAGTGCTATGGAATTGAAATTGGTTAATGAAATACCTTTCATCAAACAACAATGCCTTTTGACTACCCAATATCTCTTGTTGCTTCATATTCTTTCCAGCAATTCTTCAAAACATGGAGGGTTTCTTACAGTTATTTTCACTTCTGATGACTTCTTAGCACTGTCTTTGGTTGTTTGTCAGCTGCTGGAGCTGACGAAATTATTTATTCAGAATACATAAACTGGTGAATGTGCCAGCTTCCATTTCAAAATAGGTTTGAATCAGCAGGGATTTCTTCGAGTGTGGCTGGTAGTTATAAATGGCTGCTAGACAGTTTGGAACAAGCTGCTGGTGGCTGGTAAACCTCAAGAATTCAGTGTTCAGATGGTGTAACTGAGCTGTTATACCATGGTGTTTCTATTCTCTGACTAGAGAGCTGGAAGTTTTTAAGCAGGTCAATGGTGGATAGCAATTATATGCAAGAGGACCTGTCTCCATTAAGGAACACACAACAGTTTTCATCCTACAAGCCAGACCCCAATTGTGTGCACATTTGCAGACATATGT
>VZRI01002369.1:1464-30708 GCA_013397515.1 Upupa epops | reverse complement strand
ATTGCTCCTCTGGACCTGCACCAGCAACTCAATCTCTTGAAGCTAGGGGCCCAGAACTGCGTCTTGGGGAGGCCTCCCCAGTGCCCAGTACAGGGGGAGAATGACATCCCTAGTCCTGGTAGCCACACTATTGCTGATCCAAGCCAGGATGCCATTTGCCTTCTGGGCCACCCTGCTGGCTCCTTCAGCCCGTTTTCAATCAGTAGTGCCAGGTCCCTCTCTGCCAGGCTGCTCTCCAGCCACTCATCCCCCAGTCTATAGCTGCAGGGGGTTGTTGTGACCCATGACTGCAGGTGACTGGACAGCCAACAGCTTTTTGTGATCAACAGAATGATCCCACAAAAGGATAGCTCTGCTCTCCCAGCTCCAAAATAGAAGTCAAGTATTTGTGTCTGATGAACGTAGACACAGTATATAACATCCAGACATTCTGTAATGAATGGCTGAATGTTCTATAGTGCAGTGGGTTCCATGTGTCTGGTAGTCAGCTGTAGCTGAGGACACGTTGAGCAGCAGCAAGAGCAAAGGAGAATACAGGAGGTTCTCCATCCTTGCTATAGGGACAGCCCTCGTGTTCAGTAGTGAGAGATGTGAAACAGACAGCAGTTCATCAGTAAATTTGTCTCGACACTGCTGGTATGGGTGACAGGAAGACTCGTGTCATGGACATGTTGCAGGTGGAAGAGATGGGCAAGTCAGAAGTAAGACAGAAACGTGGCATATGGCAGTGAGAGGTCAGTTTGTAACCAATACCCAGAGATGAGAGCCTATGGGACTTAGGTTTTAGTTTAAAAAGTGTAAAAACACCCTGAGTCATAGTTTTAATGAGAAAGAGAACCTGAAGCATAACTTCTTCTCTACATCAGGGAGCTCGTGTCTACCTGGTCATTAGTGGAGTTGCCATTACCAGAAGATGATCTGGGTATGAGGAGGCTCAAAGGTGACTTTATTGTGGCTTCCAGTATCTGAAGGGGACTACAAAAAAGCTGGGAAGGGGCTTTTTAGGATCTCAGGTAGCAACAGGACTAGGGGGAACGGAGCAGACCTGGAGATGGGGAGATTGAGACTGGATGTGAGGAGGAAGTTCTTCACCAGGAGAGTGGGGAGAGCCTGCAATGGGTTGCCCAGGGAGGTGATTGGGGCCCCGTCCCTGGAGGTGTTTAAGGCTGGGCTGGATGAGGCTCTGGCCAGCCTGCTTTAGGGTGGGATGTCCCTGCCCGTGGCAGGGGGGTTGGAACTGGATGATCCTGTGGTCCCTTCCAACCCTGACTGAGTCTATAACTTCTTCCCAGGGAGGGAGATGGGGTGGTGGAGGGGGCTGCCTGGGGGGTTTGTGGAGTCTCCTTCTCTGGACTTGGTCTGGATGATCCTGCTGTGGCAGGGGGATTGGACTGGATGATCTTTTGAGGTCACTTCCAATCCCTGATGATTTTATGGCTCTATGATGCTATATCCATGGACCAAGCAGTGCCATTTCATGGTCTGTCATGGTGATCTTACACATTAGAATCACCCTAAACTGTACGGTGTGTGCTCCTGCTCAGCTATATTAACTGCTGCTCAAAGCACTGAGTGTCAAACTTCAAACAAAGCCTTGTTTTCACTTGAAAAATGTATTTTCTGAAAGTTAATTTTTATTGCTAAATCGAAACCATTGCAAAGCTACCAGTATAATGTAAAACAAGCATTTGGGGAGCCATTTAATGTATTCCCATCGTCTGTTTCAGGGCACACTCTTGGCTTCTGGAGTGTGCCCATCTATCTCAGTTGACTACACAGGAACAAAACCTGCTGAGTTTAGCCTACACTGTTAGACAGCTTTGTGTGATGAATCTTACCCATAGCGTATTGGCTTCAGATTGAAGAAAATGGTGATACAGCTGGCAGGAGCTGGAAAATATCTAATATCTACTGAACTCATCCACAGCTTAACGTAAAAATAGTTATCCCTACGGCCTTCTCCTTCAGTACTCTGTCTCATCTTGAGTGCTGGGGACAGTTCTGGGGCCCTCGCTTCAAGAAAGAGATTGAGGGGCTGGAGTGGGTCCAGAGGAGCAACGAGACTGGGGAAGGGACTGGAGGGAAAGTCTGGTGAGGAGAGGCTGAGGGAGCTGGGGGTGTTTAGCCTGGACAAGAGACTCAGATGGGTTCCTTCTCCCTCTCTACAACTTCTTGAAGGGAGGTTGTAGTCAGGTGAGGGTTGGGTTCTTCTTCCAGGCAACTAGTGATAGGACACGAGGGCAGGGTCTGAAGCTGCCAGGGGAGGGTTAGGTTGGATGTTAGGAAGCCCTCTGATGTGTGGAGAAAACCCAGAGATTCTCAGTGCAGTTTCTAGCAGGTAATTTATTGTCACTGGTGGGTGCACGGGGGTTCACATCCCCACAACCGTGCATCCCGAACTTCAGGTTCAGCTTATATAGTGGAAAGCATCACGTGTAAGTGAAATTGCACAATGTCTAACATAATAGTCATAAACCTAGCACTGCCTTCCCCACTCTTGATGTAAATCAGGTCTCCTCCCATCTGGGCTTGAACAGTTTATTGTTTTAAGGGTCTGCAGGGGTCTTAGGGGATGAAGCAATTAACCTCCATCTCTGTAAAGGCACAGTCTCTCCCAAACAGGATTCCTTACTTAGCAGTGTGCTAGAAGTAGTTTCTCTGTCAAAGGTAAATTGCTTACTAGGATTTCACTAACCAAGAGCTCTAAAAGAGGTTGCATAGGTCACCATAGATCACCCCTTCACCTTCCTCAAGGAAATGGTGATCGAAGCCTGGAATGGACTGCCCAGAGCAGTGGTGGAGTCCCCATCCCTGTGTTTAAGAACAGACTGGCTGTGGCCCTTAGTGCCTTGGTCTGGCTGATTTGGTGATGGGCTGGGCTGGATGAACTCAGAGGGCTTTTCCAGCCTCAATAATTCTGTGATTCTTGAGAAGGACTCACTCTGGCAGAGAGCTAACACTCCCTGGTTACTGATTGCTTTCAGTAGCTGTTGGGGTTCCTGTGCAGCTGATGGGGTGCACACCACCTTTCCCAGGGTTGGTGATCTTGTGCCACCTCTGATAGCTCAATGCATCTCTTATAAGGAAAGACCAGAAAAGTCTGGCATTGATGAAGAAGCAGGTGGAGTGTATAGGCACACTTCTGAGAACAAGTCCTGTTGCTGTGGCTGTAAACTACTCATTACTCCTAACCATGAGGGTCCTGGCTCACCAGAGGTGTAATTAATTAATCTAGAAACAGGGTATGTAATGAACTTTGCATTTAGTTACAGACAGGTGATGCAAATTCCAATGAAGATCTTAGGCTGTGAATGCAGTCTGAGTAATGTCTGAGTCTCATTATGATGGCTAGATGTCATCGGTGTGTCTTGCGTTCCCACTGCTAAGCGACATGTGTGTTCTTACGATTGAGCTGAGGAGATTGTGCACTTTTCAGCAAACCCTTTCAGTTTCTGCCCACAAGTGTAACTTCTTTTGGCCTTTTATAACTGTGCTGTAAAACTTGTGACAGCTCATTTGCAGAAAGAGGATAGTTCAGCTTATTTTCTTCCTTGCATTGTAGTGCCCCCTCTCCCATCTGGACTTAAAAATTATAGGAGTCAGTGGTCTGTCACTAGGAATTATTTCCTTTCTTCAGTTGTATTTAGGGCAATTCCTTTAAAGCTCTTTCTCCTGCTGCCTTCTGTCTTTAACTTAATTTTCTCTGTCTTAACCAAGTGAATGACACAAGCACTAATCTACGGGCAGTCTGGTTATATGTCAGTGTGCATTTTTTTCCTGCATAGGTGAGGGAAATACACCCCAAAATATCAGCTTGAATCAGGACTATAGAAGAGAAACTGGATGGACACAAGGACAGGGAACTGCAGACGCACAAAAGGCTGCTGCAGGAAGCAACAGAACAGTGTCTTTTTCAAGTGTGTGGAAGACATGACAAGAATTGATGAGCTCGGCTTCCAAGATGGTAAGAAAACATTCCTAGACATCATAAAAATGAAAGCTCAGGATACATTGCCTGAGGATGGTGTTACTGGAGAGCTGTAAGAAGATAATAGGTGGGCAGCTGCTAATGATAGATGTGATTAATTGGACACTGTGGGCTAAGGTCCCTTCCAGCTCAGTCCTTTGGTTTTTGTGAAGCAGAGGTTCTTTCTTGCCATAAAATCATTACTATGTGAATAGGGCCAAATGAGTGAAACCTGCTGATTGCAGTTTCCTTTGTTGTAGTTGGCCTGTTTGGGAACTGGCAACAGCAAAACCGATGATGGAGGTATGGGCAGCCTGTTGACGCTGCAGTAGGCATTTGCTTAGTGTGAGCTCTCACAGTTCCAGCCATGGCTGTGGCTTCTGTTGGTCTCTACAGCACCTCCTCAGCCCTGTGCCCGAGGGTTAGGGGATGAGTCAATGCATGCTAAAGTCCCCGTTCATCGAGCAGAGAGTTTTCTGGCTATCAATGAGCACATCACAAAATGTTTGTTCTTACAGGGCTTGATCAGCAGATCTGATAGAGGACATCCACACAATTAAGATGATTCATTTTCCATGCCACCTGTCCTAAAGTATATAAAGTATACCTGTTCTGCCATGAATGATTACTACAGATGATGAATCAGCAAGGATGGGCCCGTGTTTAACACTGGTTTGTGATTTTGGTTATAATCACTGACATGACTGATTATATTATGGCCTGCAGCAGTTTCTTGAATTAATGAATTACTTACTAATACATGAGTGTGATTAATTGAGATGCCTCTTTGGATCCTATTCTGCATAATGAAGCTTGAGCACCGACAGGTGCAGCCCATGGGCCTGAGTCTGTCTACCAGGAAATGATGGGAAGTCACAGAGAGGAACCTCAGAAGCAAAGGATGTGGGACTGTGGTGAGTGAAGACCCAGGGAGAAGTTCACAGGCACCTCTTTCTTTGGCAACATGGAAGATTTACAGTCACACCGTTGCCATGAGTGAAGAAAAGATGCTGTCCCTTCCTACCACATTCTCTGCTTTTTCCTCCTTCAGTTCTTACCTTCCTGTGCCCTTGCTATGATTTAGTGCCACCACCTGCAATGACGAGCCACGAGTGGCAGGAGCTGGCTTGCCTCTGGAAAGCTGGTGCGAAACGAGGAGCTGTTTTCCCCAACAGCAGGTGCAAAAAAAGAGAGGTCTCGTAGGGCCTGCTGAGTTATAAATGCTTTGCTGAAAATACCCTGGGAAGTGGGTATATTCAAGATTGATGTCAGGAGGGGACCTCACTGCCCTCTACAACTTCCTTACACTTGGTCTTGTTAAACTCCATGAAGTTGGCCTGTGCCCACCTGTTCAGCCTGTCCAGGTCCCTCTGGATGGCATCCCTACCCTCCAGTGTGTCTGCTGCACCACACAGCTTGGTTTCATCAGCAGACTTGCTGAGGGAGCACTCAATGCCTCTGTTCATGTCACCCACAAAGATGCTATATCAAGACTTGGGCCCAGCAAATGGCATTGATAGCTGGAATCATTTCTGGAGTGTAAGCAGTGTAAGTGCCATGCTGCCAGATTCTGAGGGCCATTGTCCTGGTTTGGGTTAGAACAGCGCTAATTCTGTTCTGAAATTTTACTGTTCAGCTCAGTTTCTTCTAAGTCTCTGCACTTTGAGCAGTTAACAGTATCTTTGTGCAGACAGAGTCTGCTTCTACAAGTGATTGCTTCTACAGGTGCTACCAAGGGTTGATGTGCAGCAAGGCTCTTGCTTAGACTTGCTCCTACAAAGACCAAGGTCATTGCTGAATCTTGTGCGCCCTGCTGGGGTGCAGTAAGTGAGAGGTCACTCTTGTGAGAGGGGCAGGACAGGTGACCCTACACTGACTAACAGGATATTCCATCCCATATATGTCGTATTTGATATAAAGGTGGGGGGCCACCAGGGTCAGACCCTCTTCTTGTCTCTCACTGGCCAGCATCTGAGAAAGACTCTCTCTTTTCTGCCATTGATCCTAATCCATGCATTCCCGAATCCAGTTCCAGAATCCAGCTTCTGTGTCTGGTTCCTGTCTGCTGCTGAGTCCAGCATCTGCCCAGTGCATCACTGGTGACAGTAACCTAACTGTCATAAGGGGTTTCTGGTTCAGTATCAGTCTTGTAACCCGATGTAGTGAAGGTGTCCCTGCCCATGCAGGGGGATTGGAACTAGATGATCTTTAAGGTCCCTTCCAACCCTGGCTATTCTATTCTATTTTATTCTATTCTATTCTATTTTATTCTATTCTATTCTATTTTATTCTATTCTATTCTATTTTATTCTATTCTATTCTATATATTTGTCTATATTTAATATTATTTTCATTAAAACTGTTTTAGTTTTCTTTCCCAGTCCATTAGTCTATCTCCCTTACTCCCTTTCTCTTCTTTGGAGAGGCAGAGGGGTTAACAGAAAGCATCTGTAATTCCTCTAGTGTCTGACCCAGCCTCAACTCATGCAGGCATTCAGTGTTAGATGAAGTCTGAGTGCCACACAAGAAGTCAATGAGACAGAGCCTGGACAGGCTGGAGAGCTGGGCAGGGAGGAAGGGAATGAAATTCAACCAGGGCAGCGTAGAGTCTGGTATCTGAGCAACAACAACCCCAGGGACCAGGATAGGGTGGGGACTGATCTGCTGGAGAGCAGCATAGGAGAAAGGGACCTGGGGATCCTGGTGGCCAGCAGGATGGCCACGATCCAGCAATAGGCCCTTGTGGCCAAGAAGGCCAATGGTATCCTAGGGTGCATTAGAAGGGGGGTAGTTACTAGACTGGGAGAGATTCTCTTCCCCCTCTAATTTATTATGAAGGTGACAGAGCACTGGAACAGGCTGCCCAGGGAGGTTGTGGAGTCTCCTTTACTGAAGACACTTAAAACCCACCTGGACTGTTCCTGTGTGACTGTATCTAGGGGATCCTGCTGTGGCAGGGGGGTTGAACTGGACAATCTTTTTATGTCCCTTCGAATCCCTAATAGTCTGTGATACTGTGATTCTGCTGCATGACCGTGGAAAACCATGCTCACAAATAAGAAGATCCAAATAATGATTTCTGGTGCTGTCATTCTGCTGTTTTTCTGATGCATTAGGCAGTTTCAGAGCGTGTAGCATTGCAGTTTGCAGTAGGACTTGGATCCTCATACCACTGAAACAGGTGATACCATGAAGAAATATCTTTCTTAGCTAAAGTCAACGAAAACAACAAGAGAGAAAGGGACCAGGAATGCTGAAACATCTCCAAAGATGAGTCCTAGGTTCTGCAGCCTCTGTTCTGAGACTTCCCTCAGCACTGCGCTTTTTCCAGGCTCTCGGGTGCTTTAACAGCCCTACAGAGCTGGAGGCATTTTTCCCCTTGCTTTTATTGATATAACTGGACATGCCGATGGTGCTTCACAGAAAGAAGCTCTCCGTTGCAGCTTGTATCAGCCAGTATCAGCCACAGCATCTGGACTGAGTGCTTAAGAATAATTCCTGAGTGATTCCGCTGCAAGTGGGATAGATTGCTCCCAAGGACTGTGGTCACACACACCAGAGAAAAGCGTGAAATAGCTTTCTGTATGAACAAATACTGCTAAAGGTCAGAGAAACCAATGGAGACCAGAGAGTTTAGGCTTACAGGCAGATTCCTTCTTTCAGCCATGCCTGCTCCCTGGGGTGTTCAGAAGCCTGGCAGAACCTCTGGGCAGCAAAATGCTTCCTCTGCTCTCTCCCTTTTACTCTGGTCGTGTGATGCGTTATGGCTGTCTCCCAGTTCAAGCACTGTATCTCCCCCTGTCTCAGCAGGGAGGGTCAATCACAGACCTCCTTGCTGCCTGTGAGAGGATCCTGCCCTGTAGGCTGTGGCAGGCAGCCTGGCTGAGGACACAGGTGCTAATGTCCGTTCATATCTGCACGGTGACATTTATTCCCAGAACTCAGGACACCTTATCGAGGGAAATCCAGGTCTGTCAACCACATTGGTCTCGTGTGATGCTGTGAGCCATCGTGCCATCTCTCACAGGAACCTTGTTTGGTGAGAAAAGAGCATCTCACTGTGGTGCCTGGCAGTGCCACATAAGGATAACGTCCTATGCTGCAGGGAATTCCCTTCCTCCTGCATGTTTGCAAAATGACTCCAAGAACTAAAAGGGCTGTATTGCCATCAGCCGGGGATCACTGCTGTCTGATAGCTCTGAGCATCTGCTCTGATTTTGCATAGCACCCTTGATCTCTGCAGGAAAGCCAAATGTGAAGAATTAGGAGAAACAGGGAGCTGAAATATTTTTGATCCCCTTGGCCAGGCTGTGTTTCGTGGGTGGGATGTGATCCCTCAGTGGAGGGATTATGCAAACCTGCCTAAATTGTCTGAAAATGTGCTGCAGAGTAACGTGCAGCATCCTTGAGTGCTGGCTGTCTGCTTGTCTGTGCTGCTTAAATACCAGCTCATTCCCTCACTGGTTTGGCCCATGCCAGTTAATGCTCTCTGAAACACTGCCCAGTCAGCTTGTGCGATAGCTGGTGGCAATGGCCTCATCTTAAAAGCAGCAAGGTTGTTGTGGTGCCAGGTTTGTCTCTGCACTTGAAACAGCTTTCTGCTACTATTCTAGCAGGCTTTGCATCTTCAGACACCCTGCTATGGCTCTGCACCATCTCCCAGGTATTCAGTGAGTCCTTCTGGCTTCATGGCATAGGAGAGGCACTCTGATTTCACATTAAACCTCACACCCACATGTTACACACCAGCTCTCTGTGTGCATTACCCTGGCTTTAATTCTTCTAATCTCAGTAAATCTGAAGATCCTCTGTTCCAGAGTCGTGATAGTCCAATTCAGTTGTTTGATCTTTATGGATCTCTATATAAATACGGGGAAAAGTGAGGCAGTTTTGGGCTGGTGGATGGAGTTCTCTCACACTTGAATCTTTTCATCCTAGAGAACCTTCATTCCACCTTCATGGGAGCAGGATAAGCAATCGATTTTCCCCCTACCAGTGTTGAGTACCCACAGTACCCCTTAGTGGATCTGTAACATGGGTGAAGAAAAGGAAGCGTCAGCTACTTTGCAATTCATGGCATCCAGGTACCACTTCTCACTCTGTGCCTCGTACTTATACACTGAAGGTTTTCTTGTGGTCTTGTTTCTGGTGCTGTTACAGGTAACAGGTAAGCAGAACACCACTGTGGAACAAGAGCACAGCTCATAAAGCTTTTGGAGCTGCTCCTTTCAGACGTGCACAGATCACCCTCTACTCCTCACCAAGTACAGAGGAACTCAGAACCACTAAGTGTCTTCTCTATTGTAATTTCTTTACCTTTAGCTTCAGCTTTATCATCGTTGTTTCCTATTCCAGCTTTATAGGGCAATGCAGCAAAAGGTGGACCCTTGTGTTTACTTGTGACTCTGTTGTCCTCTCCGGCTGGCAGTGCTACGTGTGAGCATGTGATATCCCAGGACCTTGTCTGAGAGCTGCCACTTTGTCCTGCAGGCTCTGTCTCTGCAAGGTACCTGTCCTTCTGTGGTGACAGCAGCAGACACTGAGGTGCAGCATGGCCCCCTCCCTGCTGGATGTGAGGAACCCATTCAACATCTGAGTCATGGATTTCCTCTTTCGCTGAGATATACTCTGATTTGCAAGCTGAGAAAGGGACACATTTCTGCTTAAAGTCCACAAACACCAGGAACAGTTTTTTCGAATCCCTAATATTCTTTGAGAGCTCATAGGACACTTTGTATGGCAGTGCCCCATGTGGTGTTCTCTACCCCCACAGAACAGCTTGCTTTTGGAATGTGTATCCACAGGGACTGATAGATCAGTTCAAAATGCATCTTCACTGATCAGCTGCAGCACTAGGAGAACAGCAGCAGCACCAGCAGGAGCAGGGAGGTGATCATTCCCCTCTGCTCAGCTTTGGGGAGGCCAACACCTCAAGTTCTATGTCCAGTTTGGGGACCCTCTTTACAAGAGGGACATTGAAGGGCTGGAGAGGGGACAGAGGTGGCTACCAAGCCAGTAAAGGATTTGGAGCAAGCATCATATGAGGAACGGCTGAGGGATGTGAGGCTGTTTAGCCTGGAGGAGATTGAGGAGAGGCCTTACTGCTCTCTACAGCTACTTGGAAGGGGGCTGTAGAGAGGCAGAGATTGGTCTGTTCTTCCTTATGGCCAGTGATAGGATGAGGGGAAATGGCCCTCAGCTATTCTAGAGGAGGTTCAGGTTGGATGTCAGGAGGGATTTCTTTACTGCAAAGATTGTCAGGCATTGAACAGCCTGCCCAGGGAGGGAGTTGAGTCCCCATCCCTGGAGGTGTTGAAGAGAAGGGTAGGTATTGCATTGGGGGACAGGGTTTATTGGTGCTGATAGGGCTTGGACAAGGTCTCTTCTAGTCAAAACTGTTCTATGCCTCTACGATCCTCACACAAAATGTGCTGCCCAGCATAGGGAGCTCAACTCGTTACCATCTTCTCCTTCACTTGAAGCTCTCAGCCTAACCTTTTATCACCTTTGCTAGCAGACATTTGGATGCTCACTGCTGACTCAAGCTGCTGTCTCAGCTGAGAATACCCTGCTTTGTGAGTCATGCACTTTCTCTACAGACAAACTTGCTTAAAGGGCACGGTTCAATGTTGGCTGTTTCCATGCTCCAGGAGCATCATGCTGCCAAGCAGATTGGCAAGTGGCAGCAAACGTTGCATCGTACAGAATGCATTACCTGCATATCCATCTAAGGCTGCTCTAGCTTCCTGTATGCATTAGCATTACTCTGTGATTCCAGTTCATCCGCGTGGTTGATCAAGAGGTGAGCAAGTCCTCCATGCCAGATGATCTTGTGTTGGGTACTACTGATGTGTCACACAGTGAGTCATCACCATTTTTTTATGTTCTTGGGTTAGGCTACGTTTTCCTAAGCCCTTCGAACGGCCATAAACGCTTCCTGGAGAGGCTGACATCAGAGAAATGTCAAGATCCATAAATAGGCACCGCAGAGGAGCAACACATAATTAATGCTGTCTATTCCGCGTGTTAACATATAGGTTCTGCTGCTCATTAGTAGTCAAAAGGTAATAGAATTCAGCAGTGGGAAAGGTCACCTCTCTGTCAACCTGCTAGTGGAGACGTTTTCTCTAGAAATACATGCCCGTGTATTACACACGTGTGTGGTTATGCACACGCATGTGCGTGTGTGGGATGTGGGTCATATGAGGAATGGCTGAGGGATCTGTTTAGCCTGGAGGAGACCTTGCTCTCTACAACCACTTCAAAGGAGGTTGTAGAGGGGTGGGGGTTGGTCTGTTTTCCCTAGTGGCCAGTGACAGGATGAGGGGAAATGACCTTCAGCTGCAGCAAGGGAGGGTCAGGTTGGATGTCAGGAGGGGTCTATGATTCTATGATTTCTTTCCTGAAAGGGCTGTCAGGCACTGGAACAGCTGCCCAGAGAGGGGCTGAGTCCCCATCCCTGGAGGTGTTGAAGAGAAGGGTAGATGTTGCATTGGGGGACAGGGTTTAGTGGTGCTGATGGGGCTGGGAAACGGTTGGACTCAATGATCTTGACGATCTCTTCCAGCTAAACTGTTCTATGATTCTATTTTATATATATATGCATTTCTTCTATAATAAACTCATATCCCAGGCGCATCAATCCTAAACATTCATGGCAAGGGTGGCTCTTGCAGCTACTAAGCTGACATCAGAAATATCCTGGATAATATGATGAAGTGAATATCTTATAAACCAATAATGCAATTTCCCTTAACAGTGTAGAGGAAACAGTGAAGGATCCTATCATTGAATGAATACTTGTTCTTCTTGTACTTGGCTCCTGTAGAATAGGATGCAGGTTTTGTTTTCATCTTGTAATTGCCAGGCATCTAATTTTTCAACACTCCGTGTATAATTATAACAATTAGTTGTTGTAGCCTTTGTGAACAATCAAGGCGATCAGGCTGGTCTTCACTGTGGACTGACACGCAATGGACTCGATACCTGAAATGCCTGTGTTTGCTAAGAAATGTTGGCTCTTGCTTCAGGATGAGATTTGCTAAATCATATCTAGAGATCTGATCGTGAGTCTGGCAATGGATCGCGCTCTGCTTTGGTAAGGTTATCAAGTCTGTGGATTTTTCTGCAGTGAGGTTTGTGTTTTGGGTTTGAGTTTCTTTTGCAAATGCATCCGAAATGAAGGTGGTTCATTCCTTGCATCGCAAAGAGAAATCGGCATCTGTTTGCAGCAGCAGCAAGAGCTGATGGCCCCGAAGAGAGAGAGCTATTTGTGAGGATGTGTACAAACCCACAGTTGTTGGAAGATGTAAACCGTTTGTAGGAGTCCTTACACTGAAGACATGCAAGGCTTCTTTCCACAGTGGCACCTTGCAGTGTGCTCAGGTGGCCTGGAAGGCCAATGGCATCCTGGTTTGGATCAGGACCAGTGTGGCCAGCAGGAGGAGGGATGTAATTCTGCCCCTGTACTGGGCACTGGTGAGGCCTCCCCTCAAGTACTGAGGGCAGTTCTGGGCCCCTCACTTCAAGAGATTGAGGGGCTGGAGCAGGTCCAGAGGAGCAAAGAGGCTGGGGAAGTCTGATGAAGAGAGGCTGAGGGAGGTGGGGGTGTTTAGCCTGGAGGAGACTCAGGGCGGACCTTATCATGCTCTATAACTACCTGACTCCCTAGTCAGGTGGAGGTTCAGGCTCTTCTCCCAGGCAACTAGCAACAGGACAAGAGGGCAGGGCCTGAATCTGCACCAGGGGAGAGTTCGGTTGGATGTTAGGAAGCCCTTCCTCACAGAAAGGGTGCTCAGAGCCTGGACTGGACTGCCCAGGGCAGTGGTGGAGTCCCCACCCCTGGAGATGTTTAAGGGCAGCCTGGCTGTGGCCCTTAGTGCCCTGGCCTGGCTGCTGTGGTGATGTCAGATCATGGGCTGGCTGGATGAGCCCAGAGGTTTTTTCCAGCCTCAATAATTCTGTGATTCTGTTTGGAATCCATTTGGTTCTTGGTGTTCCATCAAATGTTCCTGGTAATTCTTACCTCTGACTGAAGTGAACTATCCTACAGCAGAAGCAACAAGAAAGCACCCATGTCTTATTTAACTATGCAGCTGAGGCCATGAAGATGGATGTGCTTCCCTGCTAGTGAGGGGAACCTGGCCCAGTGCCATCTGAGGAGCAGAGTGCAGGTTCACTTGTCTCATGACTCTCTGGTGCTATGTGAGTCAGTGTGAGTCTGGAGGCAGTGTGGGTAGAGAGATGCTGCAGCTGCACCAGCTTGCTACCTTCCTCCTGTGCCTCTCTGCACCTCCAGGAAGGGAGAGGGACAGGGAGAGGGAAGCTGCAACATATGGGAGTCTTGCTGTTTTCTGATGATGAGCTTATCTTCACTTTGCTGGAGTTTAAACTTGGTTACAAATGGCCTTAGCTGTGCTAAGTGGCTGTGGAGAGCATGCACGTTTGGCCTCTGGAGAAGACTCCCTGCCTCCTTCAGCTGTAGAGGGAGACTAGGCATATGTAAGCTAGCCCATAAGAATATCCTCTAGGTATTCCTAAGCCCGGATGGTGCATTATGGTTACTAAACCTATGTCATGCAGCAGGGGTAGAGCAAAAGGGCTTGGCCAATAACCCTGCATTGGTGCCCTGATTCTTGCTTGGGACCTGGCGTGTCTTCTTTTAACAAGAAATCCAGCATCTATTTAAAGACCTTGAGTGATAAAGAATGCTCCGTATCCCTGAGTAAGCTGTTTCCATGATGAATTACCCGCTTCGTTAAAAATTCAAACCTCATTTCCAATCTGAATCTGTCTAGCTGTGGCTTCCCAGTGTTGGCTTTTAAATACCCTGGAGCAAAAAGGACACTGGATTCATCCGTGCCCTGGTGCAGCTCTTTGTGAACTGTGGTTGAGCCACCTTTCAATCTTTTCTTACCTGAGCTGTTCACGTGAAGATGCCTTCTGCTGCAAACAAAGCTTTTCTTTTCTTTTTTATTATTCTTTCATAGCTCCAGTCGTTTCTGAGCTGCTGTCTTGGGTTATTATCTCCAGCAAGATGACTTGGATGTATGCAGCAGTTCTGCACACCGTTCCTGGGCACTTGGTGCTTCCCTGAGGGGCTAGGAGCTAGGTGCCTGCAGGCTCTCTTTGGGATCAAGGAGTGCAGAGCCAGACCACAGGGCCTGGGACTCCTCAGATGAGTGTCTTAGATCTGGGCAAAGCCCTGGAGACAAACAAGCAGGTTTTGCCTTTGCTGTGTGAGAATGCAGAATATGTTTTCATGGAGAGCTTATAAAATCACTGCTGTTTAATTTCAGAGCACAAACCCTTGGTCACAGTGCTGGCTCTGACGGATTCATGCAGACATTTTCTTCACTGTGTTCTTTTTTTACGGGTGGGAGAAACCTTCACAAACATTTTCTGGACAGTGGAATAAATATTGATAAGGTCCTCAGCGTGCTCTTCCAAAATGTGTATCATGTGGAGACAGAGACTGATTTATGAGCAGTTATGGAAAATGGGAACATCAATCCTTTTCACACTCAGGCTTATCAAGTAATTGAATGTCCTCAAGCAGACATCATAGAATCACAGAATCATAGAATCCTCACGGCTGGAAAGCACATCCAGGATCACCAAGCCCAGCCCTCATCCCAACAGCTCCCCAACCCCTAGACCATGGCGTCAAGGGCTCTAGCTACTCACCTTTTAAACACCTCCAGGGACAGTGACTCCACTACCTCCCTGGGCAGCCTGGTCCAGTGCCCAACCACTCTCTCAGCAAAGAACTTCTTCCTAAGGTCCAATCTAACCCTTTCCGATGCAGCTTGAGGCCATTTCCCCTCATTCTCTTGTTAGGAATTTGGGAGAAGAGACCAGCACCAGCTTTGCTACAACCTCCTTTCAGGGAGCTGTAGAGAGCTATAAGGACTCCTCTCAGCCTTCTCTTCTCTAGCCTAAACAACCCCAGTTCCCTCAGCTGCTCCTCATAGGGCCAATTCTCCAGTCCTCTCCCCAGCCTCATTGCCCTTCTGTGGCCCCACTCCAGCACCACAATGTCCTCTTGATACTGTGGAACCTGAACCTGGACCCAGTACCCAAGGTGCAGTCTCATGAGTGCGGAGTACATCACCATTGGCATTCTTATCCCCCTGGGCACTGCTGGCTCCTGTTCAGCCGGCTGTCAACCAACACCCCCAGGCGTTTTTACAGCAGGCAGCCCTTCCCCAGGCCTGTAGTACTGCTGGGGGTTGTTGTGACTGAAGCACACAGTTTGATGACCATGAGTTTAGTTGAAGGCAGCTGGGGGGTTGCCCCTTGTTATAGGGTTATGCAAGTCTGGACATTGGTACTGGGGGGATGTGGTTGCTCTACTTGGGCTTTGCCAGTGATGACCTGGCAGAAGGAAGATGCTATGCAGACTTGAGCCATCGCATGGCCATGTCAGTCTGCAGCTTTAAGGCTTCTTGACCTGAGCTCAGAAGTGTCAGTGTGGCAGGGTATGACTACATCCGTGGGTCCGTGATGAGCACACACGTCTCATGCAGACAGTGCACCCTGCTGAGTAGCAGTGCTGCGTGATTTTGGAGCTACATCCTTTGCGAGCGATAGAGTGGACAGGGCGAACACTGACGTTTGACTTCATTGACTGCTGACTACAGCAGATAAATAGCCATTGCGTTGTCTCAGTGACTTTATGCAGATGATGCCTGAGTTAGCTCATATTTGGCAAGTGATTTGCACAGATTGATGAACTTCAGGAGAGAAACCAGGGTGCTTTAGTGCAGAGGCAAGCCTGTCAGCCTCACGGAATGGAATGTCTTTATACAGCCGGGCTGCTTTCAGGTTCTGCTGTCTGGTGTGCCTTGGGTAAGCGGGGTAATGCTTGATCCTTCCCTTCCCTCCTTGTGTCTTGACTCTTCTAGTTTATTGCTCAGTGCCAAGTGTCTTGACAGAGATACGAAAGGCATACACGGACTTAAGCTGGCAAACTAAAGTCGTGTCAGGGCTCTAAAAATAGTGCTGTTTGGAAAGCAATGGGATTTAAATTAGGATCTGTAATTGTTGAGCCGGTACTGGAGGTGTTCTAGTGTAAGGTGTGCTTCACTCTGTTTGTAAATCATAGAATCACAGAATCATTAGGGATCGGAAGGGACCTGGAAAGATCATCCAGTCCAATCCCCCTGCCACAGCAGGATCACCCAGAGCAAGTGGCACAGGAACACAGCCAGGAGGGTCTTGATTTGGAGTTGTGATTGGGTGTTTTTTTAAAGCTGAGGTATCCAGCCTTCCAGTAAAAGCTGCTTGAAAGTGGATCATTAGCAGAGCTCTATTTTACAGTTCAGAGATAAGTAACCTGTAGGCAGACACAGTCACTGCCAATTGACCTATTACTTACTGTACCTCTGAGTTCCAGAGGACTTTTAAAACAGCATTAGATATTGGCCCAATTTCTCTTGATTTGTTGAGCAGGCTGTGAGTGAAGCATTGATTTTATATTGCAGAGCCAACCACAGGCTGAATACATTTGCTCTGAAAGTCATTGTGACAGAGAACATTAGATTTGACCTGCCATCATGAAGCCCTGACTTTTGTTTCCATGCAGGTGGTGTGAAAAGCCCTCTGGTAATGCTTGCAAATTGCAAACCATCAAGAAGTGCCTGGGGAAGAGGCAAATACTAAGGTCTTGTTCTCCTGACTGGCAATTTGGTGCCTAAGCCAAATGGTTTTCATTCCCTTGTCAGTGCCTGAGATTGTGTTTGAGCCTTGTGGAGAGGTGATGTGTCTGTCAAATGCGCAGATCATTAAAGCTGTGTGAAGTCTGACAGCCCTGCAAGCTGTGCAGTTAGAGGAACTGGAGCTGCTCTTGTCACCACCAGATTCACTCGGGGATGAGGGAGAAATTACCCCTGGGGACACTTGGCTGGAGCCCTTCTGCGGTTGGTTAGCACTGTGTCTTAGTGCACTGCACACGGCTGCTTTCTGCAAAGCCCTTGGATCTGCTCTGTGTGTAGTAAGTGGGAACCACATGAACATGATGATCTTTTTCACAAACCACAGAATTATTGAGGCTGGAAAAGCCCTCTGAGCTCATCCAGCCCAGCCCAGGACCTGACATCACCACAGCAGCCAGACCAGGGCACTTTACTGTTCTGTCTTTACTTTTCAACAAAGATTTGTGCTTCTGAGGTTGTGGTTTACGCCTGAAGTCACCAGCGTGAGAGGACTGGTCTTCTCACAGCCAGCCACTGGCTTTTTCAACTAGCAATAAGGAAGCAAACATCTTTTAGTATAGAATCCTAGAATCATTGGGATCGGAAGGGACCTGGAAAGATCATCCAGTCCAATCCCCCTGCCACAGCAGGATCACCCAGACCAAGTTGCACAGGAACACAGCCAGGCAGGGCTGGAACATCTCCAGAGAAGGAGACTCCACAGCCCCCCTGGGCAGCCTGTTCCAGTGCTCTGGTACCCTCCCTGGGGAGAAGTTCCTTCTGATATTGATAGGGAACCTCCTCTGTTCCAGCTGGCACCCATTGCCCCTTTTCCTGTGCCCAGATGACCTTGAGAAGAGCCTGGCTCCATCCTCCTGACACCCACTCTTACATTAGACATGAATGAGGTCACCCCTCGGTCTCCTCCAAGATCAAGAGCCCCAGCATGGCTGGAGTCCTTCAAATCACTACCTCTGCCTTGCTCTGCAGTGTGTAGAGGGGCACTGCAATCAGCTCAGGTGAGGTCCTCCCTGTTGTCATGCTTACCTGATACATCCTCTTGCTAGCTCTACACAGTGTGTAAATCCACACTCAAGTTTTCTAGCTCCAAGCTTGCTGTTCTGCTTTATGTCTTCCTATCAGCACATCTCCAGAGTCTCCTTCTGGATCCTTTTGAATGCCATGATCTATGCTGGTGCCTCAGTTTCGAGATGATATTGTTGTTACAGTCCCTCTGTCCTGAATGCCAGAAGGATGCCTTGCTTAACAGAGCTGGAAGGGGTGATCAGACATTGGAATGGACTGCCCAGGGCAGGGGTGGAGTCCCCATCCCTGGAGGTGTTTAAGCACAGCCTGGCTGTGGCACTTAGTGCCCTGGTCCAGCTGATGTGGTGATGTCAGGTCATGGGCTGGGCTTGGTGATCTCAAAGGCCTATTCCAGCCTCAATAATAACAATGCTAACTCAGTGAGGGAGGTGTTGTGCATCTTCACTCTCTGCTGCTGGTTAAGTTTGGGTGTCTTGTTTTTATTTAAGTTGTGCCCCATCGAGGGCTCTAGAAATAAATGGCAGGAGAAAACAACAAGCACTTCCATTTTCTATCCTTCCCCCTAATTGTGTGAAAGGAGAGAGATGGTATTGCACACAACTAGCAAGTTATTGACTTGGTGATACTCAATAGACTGCTTGGAGTGGAGAAGGAAGTGTTGGCCATTCCGGCTCCATAGCAGTAACCGGTGTCTGCTGCTGACACACAGCAAACCTGTTAAAGGCTCAGTGTTGCCACCTCTTCCCTCCTAGTGTGATGGATCTGAAATAGTCCTCATCCTGAGCTGTTCTTGCAGAACTAGGACCAGACTTGTTCCTCATCCTCACCCTATTGCTCCTTAAAGGCTTTCATGCCTTTATCAGTCATCGTGAAGAAGGGCACCCAGTGAGGTGAGAGCGTAAAAGAAAGGAAGGGAATACATTTCAGAGCTGTCTGTAGTGGCAGCTGGCAGTGACAGCCAGCAATAGAGAGCAGAGGAGGTGTTTTGGTCAACTAAGCCATTTTTCTGTGAATCACCTTCCTTTTTCCATTCAATCCTATTCTGCTCCAAGAAGCCATCAACAAACTCAATAACTCAACAAAAACAAACCGTATATCTGCTCGGGAACAGACCATTAAGTCTGTAAAACCCTGCTTGCGACTGGTATAGCTATGGATTGGTTCCATATAGTTAGGGATCCTGCCAAAGACTTTTCAGAAGTGACTAATGATTCTGTGTGCATCAGTTTTTGGCACCTGAACACCCACCCCCTGAAAATCTCATCCATTATACATACTGTTATAGAACAGGCAGCAGAGTCCTGCCTCATCAGGTCAGCGTGCTGGTTTCCAGGGGGAACAATTTAAGCCTTTAGGCTTCTCTCTCCTCGTGTTTGCCGAGAGCATGCCATAAATAGCATCACTGCAACACAGAAACCCTCAAAATTCATCTGGATATCTGTACAGCCCTGATGGCAAATTCAGCGGTAGGATAGCGCGGAATTAGAGCAGACTCTTATTTTTTGAAACCCAGCAGAACTGGTAAAATTTTATCTTCATTTCATGATAAAAATATCCCTTCATTCGAGTCGTTTGATACGTATTTCTCTGGGTTCTTTGCATAAATGTAGCTATTAAGAATAAAGCAGTGTGTGTTGGAGAAAACCAAAAGCAATCTTCCTTGCTTGCTCCTCTTCCGCTACCAAGTCAGTGTTGGTTCATCGCCTTTTGCCCTGTGTTTTCTAAACACCAGCACTGCTGCAATGGTTGGGAAATCCACCAGTGTGTCCAGCAGCACCAGGAACTCAGCTCAGCTGCTTCAAACTTGGAATCATAGAATTATAGAGTCAGAGAACAGTTTTGGTTGGAAGAGACCTTCAAGATCATCAAGTCCAACCTTCTCCCAGCCCTATCAGCACCACTAAACCAGGTCCCCCAGTGCAACAGCTACCCTTCTCTTCAGCACCTCCTGAGATGGGGATCAACCCTCTCTCTGGGCAGCTGTTCCAGTGCCTGACAACTCTTTCAGCAAAGAAATCCCTCCTGACATCCAACCTGAAGCAGATACAGATATTCTGAAATGTTGAGCTGACAGAAATGAAGAAGAGTCTGACTCATCTTCTTCTGTTCCAGCGTTACTCCCAAACCAAGATGCAAGGCTTGAAAGTTGACTTCAGCAGGCCACTCCACATGCTGGGAATCCCATGGCTTCAAGTTGCAACAGGGCTAGTCTGGCTGTTGTTGCTGCTGCTGCTGTGGACAGAGCCCCTGGGTGCACAGGGGAAGCTGCTACCTCCCTGCATCATCTGTTTGGCACCAAACACCATTGCTTCCCCATGATTTACAAGCCAGAGCTCTTAGGGCAATCTATCTGGCTTACAGTCACATCTTACCTCCTAGAATTTCCTTGTTGTAAGTAAATTCATGGTGCATTCTTCTTCCCCAGCGTGTGATAAAGTAGTTTTGCTGACACTGGTGAGGGGCTCTGAGCCCTCCCCGCATGGCATGAAACCGTGGAGCTTTGAAGCTGTGGTCCATTCTGCAGCCAAGTCAGTCTTTTGCTGCAAGAACATTGTTAAATGAAGCAAAAGATCATCAAACATCTCAGAATGGACTTTGTTAGTTAGATCTGTTACATAAATTTAATGAGGAATGGCCAGTGGGTTTAAAAAGCCAGTTGATAATTATCAGGCGAGCTTGACATTTCAGCTAATCAATCAATACAATTTATTGTACCGCGGAGAGGACCTTCTGTGCTGAGAAGCCAATTTCCTTTCCAGTTCCTGGTGGAAGATAACACCCGGCATTATGTCTAGAGACACCTTAATTTAAAGTCCAACATATTTCCAGATATAATTAAAATTCTTGCAAATCTTTGGTCTTTTGCACGGCCCGAAATGCAGTTATTTACTGAACTCCGCCATTGAGCTGAAAGCATCTCTTCTGCCCACGAGAGTTGCTGCCCTTTAGGGAGATAAGATTTCAGTTCTGACTGTCATTCATCATTTTTCTCAACGCCCTCCAATGAAATACATTTGAGAACCACACACATCGCACTTCTTTTTCCCCGCCACACATTCTGCACTCTCTTGTCTGCAGCTGATGTCGGGTCTCTCATCTACCCTAGGGGGTTTTGCTGATGGCTTCATTCTCTCATCCTCGCTCCATTACTGGGAATAGAAGGAAACTCATCTGAAAGGTCACATTACTGCCACGATATATTTGCTTGTTTGTTTCTTTGGGGTTTTTAGCCTTTTTTGCCTTATTTGTGAGAGTCAGAAAGGCCCCAAACCTCCTGGAGGCTCCGAGGGAATTTTAAAGTTCAACTTCAGCAAAGTAAGTGCTACAGGAGGAGGGATATTTTGACTGGAATTGCATGAAAACCTATCAGATAATGAAGGAAAAAATAGCTGGCTGGTGCTCTTGATAAGCTGCTGTGTGCTTATACCAACTCTTGAGCTGCCCCTGCTGGGATCTCAAGAATTATTGAAAAGTGAAGTCCAAGGAGCCTTGGTATGTGGTTATTTTTCCAATCATAGAATCACAGAACAGTTTCACCTGGAAGAGACCTTGAAAGATCATCTAGTCCAACCTTTTCCCAGCCCTATCAGCACCACTAAACCCTGTCCCACAGTGCAACAGCTACCCTTCTCTTCAACCCCTCCAGGGATGGGGACTCAACCCCCTCCCTGAGCAGCTGTTCCAGTGCCTGACAACCCTTTCAGCAAAGAAACTCCCCCTGACATCCAACCCTGGAGCAGCTGAAGGCCATTTCCCCTCATCCTAGCACTGGCCACTAGGGAGAATAGACCAACACCTGCTTATCTACAACCTCCTTTGAAGTAGCTGCAGAAAGCAAGAAGGTCTCCCCTCCATCTCCTCCAGGCTAAGCAGCCCCAGATCCCTCAGCTGTTCCTCATATGACACGTGTTCCAAACCCTTTGTTGACTTGGTAGCCCCCTCTGTCCCTTCTCCAGCCCTTCAATATCTCTCCTGCAGTGAGGGTCCCAAACTGGACACAGGCCTCCCCAAAGCTGAGTAGAGGGGAGTAATCACTTGACTACACTATTCCTGATCCAGGCCAGGATGCCATTGGCCTTCTGGGCCACCTGGGCACACTGCAGAGCCTCCCTACCCTCAAGCAGATTGGCACTTCAACCGAGCTGAGTGTCATCTGCAAACCTACTAATATTTGACATGAAATGATTAATACTTCTTATAACGCCGTTGACTTCTAGTACTGCAGGCTCTCTTCAGTCGGCACAGTTCCCTGTGCTTGGTTAGTTATGGGCGTAAGGTTTCACTGCTGCCCTATTCAATCATCGTGGGTGACTTTGCCAATGCAATTGTTTCCTTGAAATTCCTCTTGGCCCTCTCTCCCGGAAGCTTTGGTGTGGACGGATGGATTTGATTTATGATTCTTTAAAGCAAACTAAGCAGCCCTTTTTTGTTCAAACACTGGCTGTGGCAGCCTGACTCTACTAGAGGAGTAAATTTACTTGATGTGCCATGAAGGGAGGCAGCTGGGCAGAAAATGGTATTCTTGGCTTTTCCATGGAGAAGAACCCCCACCTTTCTCTTTAGCACAAAATTCCTACAAAGCAAAAGCTTAAACCTTGCCTTTGTCTAGGACAAATCTTTGCCTGAGCAGTCCTGGCTCCCTCTGTGAAGTTCTGTGGTGAATCATAGAATCATTAGGGATGGGAAGGGACTTGGAAAGATCATCCAGTCCAATCCCCCTGCCACAGCAGGATCACCCAGACCAAGTCACACAGGAACACAGCCAGGCGGGGATGGAACGTCTCCAGAGAAGGAGACTCCACAACCCCCCTGGGCAGCCTGTGCCAGTGCTCCGGGACCCTCCCTGGGAAGAAGTTTCTTCTGATATTGATAGGGAACCTCCTCTGTTCCGGCTTGTAGCACTGTATCTGTGACTGTGAGCTACAGCACTGGCAGAGGGCTTGGCCCAAAAGAACATGCCCCTATCATTCACATGCTTTTCCAGATCTAGCTGGTTGGTCAGATCTCAAAACACTTTGTTCTCATCGATGAGAATGTCTCTTTTGTACAGGACTTTGTCACAGAACCCTCCTGAATGTCTGGCTGTCAGGAGTGCAGTTTCATACTCTGTTCCGGACAGATTGTAAAGAACTCAGATATGAAGATCTATGGTACTTTTTTTTTTCCAGGGAAGAGAATTAGCTAGAAGAATCAATGACCAAAGAGAATGATGGATTCAGCATCCCTGGATATCTTCACAGTCAGTCCGAGTGCCTTTCTGAATGGTAATCAAAGATGTGGTGAAGGAAGTAGAGCAGCTCCCTGGTGAGGAAAGGCTGAGGCAGCTGGGGCTCTTGAGCTTGGAGAAGAGGAGGCTGAGGGGGGACCTCATTCCTGTCTCTAAATCTGTGAGGGGTGGGTGTCAGGAGGATGGAGCCAGGTTCTCNNNNAGGGGGATTGGACTGGATGATCTTTCAAGGTCCCTTCCAATCCCTGGTGATTCTATGGTTTGGTGATGCTCTGTGCCCTGTGATAGGAACCACCTGACTGCAGCTGCCCCAAGTGCCTCTTCTGGCCCCAATATCCAGTTGCTAAGGCCAGGGCTCCTTAGGGAGGTGTTCCTAGTTCCATCTCCAAGGTGTGACTGTGTTGGCCGTCAGTGCCACCAATGTCCCTTGTTGCATGAAGTGAACAGTGACCAGTCGTTAAGGACAGCAATACAGGCTGTTCTGTCAGAGAAGTGAGATGAGCCAAAGGACTTCGTGGAGCTGTGACTAGGCTGCTTCTGTCCTGTGCTGATATGTAGGCTCACTCCCTGTCTGAGCTGTTTTGTCACAGTTCTTCACTGCCATTCTTACTGCTCTGCTTCATGCTGTCTCACATCAGCACTTCTTTTCCTTCTCACTGTTTTCCACTTTTCTCCTAAGTTGTCCTGTTCTCCCACCCAATGAACCTTTCCCCACGCATCATCACATTCTTGTCGTGTGCCCCAGCTTTGCTGGGGGATGAGCGGCTGGAGAGCAGCCTGGCAGAAAGGGACCTGGCACTACTGGTTGGCAGCCAGCTAAATACCAGCAGGCACAAAAGGCCAGTGGCATCCTGGTTTGGATCAGCAAGAGTGTGGCCAGCAGGAATAGGGACATCATTCTCCCCTTGTTCTGGACACTGCTGAGGCCTCCCCCCAAGTTCTGGGGGCAGTTCTTGGTCTCTGTTTCAAGAAAGAAATTCAGAGGCTGGAGTGGGTCCAGAGGAGCAATGAAGCTGTGGAAGGGACTGGAGGAGAAGTCTGATGAAGAGAGGCTGAGGGAGCTGGGGGTGTTTAGCCTGGAGGAGATTCAGGGGGAACCCTATTATGCACTATAACTACCTGAAGGGAAATGGTAGTCATGTGGCTGTCAGGTAGTGGTTGGATGAGAGGGCAGGACCTGAAGCTACCAGGGGAGGTTTAGGTTGGATGTCAGGAAGCCCTTCCTCATGGAAAGGGTGCTCAGAGCCTGGAATGGACTGCCCAGGGCAGTGGTGGAGTCCCCATCCTGGAGGTGTTGAAAGACAGCCTAGCTGTGGCCCTTAGTGCCCTGGTCTGGCTGCCGTGGTGATGTCAGGACCTGGGCTGGGCTGGATGAGCTCAGAGGGCTTTTCCAGCCTCAATAATTCTGTGATTCACCTCTCCTGTTTTGGCCTTACCTATCTAGACTGTAAAGTCCCTGGGGTCCCACTACTCTGTGGGTATTAGGGTTGTTTTTCAGATAAGCATCTTGTGGAAACATACATTATCTGTTTCCAGCGTAGATCACGAGAAATTAAATGACCAAAGCAGAGGAAGGTAGATCCCATTTGTCTGCATTAATGCTTGGCTACATGCTCATTAAGCCTTGCTATTGCAGAACCCACTGCAGAAAATGTGATTAATAGCAACAGCAATAATAATTTGCAAAGACTTTTATTTTAGGGCAAAAACCCAAAGAGAATCTAAACCAAATACAAGGTGTTGTTCAGAACTCAGGGCTGAAGGTTACGCTGAAATTAAAGTGATGGTGGGAAGTTTTTTTAATTCCGTGATGTTCTGTCTTCACTTTTCAACTAAGATTTCTGCTTCTGAGGTCGTGGTTTACACCTGAAGTCACCAGCATGAGGGGACTGGTCTTCTCACAGCCAGCCACTGGCTTTTTCAACTAGCAATAGGGAAGCAAACGTCTTTTAGTATAGAATCCTAGAATCATTAGGGATTGGAAGGGACCTCAAAATGTCATCCAGTCCAAGCTCCCTGCCACAGCAGGATCACCCAGTCCAAGTCGCACAGAACACATCCAGGAGGGTCTGGAACGTCTCCAGAGAAGGAGACTCCACAACCCCCCTGGGCAGCCCTCTCCAGTGCCCCGTCACCCTCCCTGGGAAGAAGTTATAGAATCATAGTATCAGTCAGGGTTGGAAGGGACCACAGGGTCATCCAGTTCCAACCCCCCTTCCATAAGCAGGGACACCCTACCCTAGAGCAGGCTGGCCAGAGCCTCATCCAGCCCAGCCTTAAACACCTCCAGGGACAGGGCCCCAACCACCTCCCTGGGCAACCCAGTCCAGGCTCTCCCCACTCCTCACATCCAGTCTCAATCTCCCCATCTCCAGCTCTGCTCCATTCCTCTTAGTCCTGTCCCTACCTGAGATCCTAAAGAGCCCCTCCCCAGCTTTTTTGAGGATTAGTTCCAGAAGATTTCAGTGGTTTGTGGGCTGCACATCCCTAAAACAAACTCCGCTGCCCTGGCCCTTTCCCACCATCCTCTCTTCTGGCTCTGAAGCCGTGTGTAACCTCCTGCTGTGGGGATGAAGGACCTGCTCACATCAGGCTGGAAAACGATCAACTCTGGGCTGATGGGTGGTGCTGTGACCATCATGTTTGCTGATTGACTTTCCCTGGCAGGGAACGAAAATGAATGTTGTAGAATCGATGCTTTATTTTTTAAGCATTTGGAGATGTGGGCTGGAGAGAGAGACCGAGAGAGAGAGAAGAAAGAGATTGCAACAGGAAAAGACCGGTAGAAAATGACTGCCCTCTCAGCCTATTTTCTCAGGTAATGTTTGCAGTGTGCTTCGGAAGCTGGGAGATTAGTTTTTGCTTTCCAGCGTGGTTTGCCAGAGCGGCACAAGTCGTTTCTGTCTTTTCCCTTGTGTTTCAGAGGCACGGGAGCAGCCCGGTGTCTTAGCATTTGTGGAGAGTGCAGCATCTCTGAGAAGGTTAAGAGTGATGTATGCAGCTCCAGGATGGATTTTAACTGTGGCAGGTAGGGATCGAATCTCCCCTCAGTGAATTCAGATGACACCTCAAGTTGGAGGGCAGTGTCGATCTGCTGGAGGGGAGGAAGGTGCTGCAGAGAGAGCTGGACAGGCTGGGTCAGTGGGCAGAGGCCAAGGGGATGAGGTTGAACAGGTCCAAGGGCAGGGTCCTACACTCTGGACACAAGAACCCCCTGCAGATACAGACTGGGGGATGAGTGGCTGGAGAGCAGCCTGGTGGAGAGGAATCTGGTTGACAACTGGCTGAACATTAGCCAGGAGTGACCCAGGTGGCAGGGAAGGCCAATGGCATCCTGGCTTGTACCATGGAATAATCCTGGTTGGAAAGGACCTCCTAGGTCACTGAGTCCAACCATCCCCACACCAACAAAAAAACTCAGTCCCTGAGAGACTGACAAACACAGCCTGACCCCCTCCCTGCTGCCACTCTAGCAGTGTGAAGCACCATGGCTACAGGGTTCTTCAACACCTCCAGGGATGGGGACTCCACCACCTCCGTGGGAAAGTCCTGCCAGTGCCCAGCCACTCTGCAAAGAATCTCTTCCTAGGATCCAGTCTAACCCTCCCCTGCCTCAACTGCAGACCAGTGCTCTTGGGATCCACGCTAGTTAATACTGCCACTGCAGGCTCAGCCCCCAGCAGGGAAAGTGAAAGGGAAGAGGACACACTTGGACAGCAGAAGTGTTAAGGGAGGTGATGAGCACAGTTCATGAGCAATGGGCAAGAGGAGGGACGTGTGTGAACTCAGCCAGCACATAACTCCCTGCAAGCTGGCAGGACCTTGACTGGGAGGTGTTGGATGCAGCTGTCCTGTGCAAGGCTTTCCTCTAACAAAATTAAGAGACCTCAGCTTGGCCCAACACCCTACCCCAGCAAACCAGTCAAAACCCGTCCCCAGGTCCCTGCCCCGCACAGCTGTTGGGCAGGGGCTGCATGCCCAGGGAGCCAGTTCACACACCGCAGGTGAGAGGTGCCAAGGAAAGAGAGGACTTTGCTCTGCAGCTGCGTCTCATCTGAGCAGGGACAAAGCTACAGAGCTCTGTGTCTCTGCTACAGCCTCTAGTGTGAATTTGTCCACAGCAGAAAAAGATGGTGCCAAGCTGCCACAGCACTGGCAGTGGCAACCAAAACTTGTCAGGTAGGGGCATATACAGAAATCTCTCTCTTAATGTTGCAGACTTGCGGATGAAGTCTTTAACTTTCAAAAGTCCGCTGAGCAGAACAGGCAGGGCTCCGTGCGTGGCAGTGATCCCTGCTGCAGAGCAGAAGGCGAGTTGTATATTTTTTTGGTGTTTTCAACCTCCCAAGCTTTTCATTTCTGTCCAACTGACAACTGCCTGTGAAAGGTGTTGGTTATCTCTGAAGCAGCATGGGCAAACTCACGCTGAAAGACTTAGCCCTCCTATGAAAGGATGAGTGGGAGGACTGGCACCGAGTTGAGCTTGATTAGTATTGAGTGTAAGTTTTCCCTTGACAAATCTTTGGCACATCTCTGATTACTTGGCTCTTCGTGCCAAGTCCTTGCAATTCAGGTACTGAATGTCCAGTGCCAAACGATCTTTTTTAAATATTAAACTCCAGGAAAGAGCATCGATTCTTGGTTCAGAAATGGTGAATGTGTCATCTGCTTCAAAACAACTTGGGGTTTACCCTGAGGTCCTGGTTTTCTGTAGTTTCAAGATTTTTCTCTTTATAAAGCACATCTCCAGAGAAGGAGACTCCACAACCTCCCTGGGCAGCCTTCCCTTCACCTTGAAGAAGTAGATGGGGAGAAGACCCTCTCTGAATCTGCTAACCATCCCCTTTGTGATCCCCCCAGGATGTTGTTGGCCCTCTTGGCCACAAAAGCAAATTGCTGGCTCAGTCATCCTGCTGACCACCAGGACCCCCAGGTCCCTTTCTCCTCCACTGCTCTCCAACAGGTCAGTCCAAACCTATCCTGGTCCCTGGGGTTGTTGTTGCCCAGATGCCAGACTCTCCCCTGATGCTTGTCATCCTCACTGCATCTCTCTCTGCCCAGCTCTCCAGCCTGTCCAGCTCTCTCTGAATGGCAGCACAGTCTGCTGGGGGGTCGGTGACACCACTTCAGCTTTGTGTCATCAGCAGACTTGCTGACAGTGCCCCCTAATCCCTCATCCCAGTCATTAATGAACAGATTGAAGAGGACTGGTCCAGTATTTTCACTTCCTCCATTGTTCACTCAGATTAGTCACTTTTGGCTCTGATTTTCCTTGATGATGAGATCTGAAGGTAGGAGATCTAGCTGACCTGAAGCCCTACCACAGTAGGATGGGAAACCAGCAAGTAACTGGCCCACTTTAGAGAGCGACAGAGCTGCTGCTCCTTGTCACGAGCCTTTGAAAATAGGGCAGGTTGTTCTGGTGCCTTCTCAGAGCTGGGTGGCAGGCACTAAGCCTTGAAAATTTCTAGGCAGTGATGTGCTCCCCTGACAGGCGGTGCCCACAGTGCTGTAGATTTGTGGTTCTCATGCTGTTTTTTCATGTCTTCCCATTCTTTCTGTTTCAAAGTCGTTATTCAAATGTGTTTTAACAAGTGCATGCTCTTTGAATCTCTTGGATCCACTTCCTCTAGAGACACTACAGAAATTTCTAGCTGAACACTTTATTTCTGCTCTCTGAGATTCTTTTGCCCGTAGATAATAAGTTTTTGGCTTCTCTGCGTGGGCAATGCCTCTCCTAAGATGTGAAGCCATTTCAGCCTAGAAGGGTGCAAATTATTTCACTGAAAAAGAGAATATGGATTCCCCTGCCTCTCTCATCTGACAGTGTCTGAAGTCTGCCAAGAAGTCCCAGAATTTCCCTTTAAGTTGGAGAAATCTTGACTAAAACTCGCCTTTCTACTATTGGCCTGTAAAGCCTTCTGCCCTGGGAGTCTCATCTCGTTGTGTGCTGGTGTTGTTAGAAGAAGAAGCTACTGCTTTCATGGAAAACAACTTGCTAGCAACTTCCAAGATTGGCACAGTTTGAAATGGATTACAGACTTCTGATTGAAATACTGCCTGGGAATGCGAGTCACAGTGAACAGACTTCATCTAAAACCAGTCTGAAAGCAATGCCATTTTTGAACAGAAAATCATAGAATCACAGAATCCTTAGGGATCAGAAGGGACCTGGAAAGATCATCCAGTCCAATCCCCCTGCCACAGCAGGATCACCTAGACCAAGTCACACAGGAACACAGCCAGGCGGGGCTGGAACCTCTCCAGAGAAGGAGACTCCACAACCCCTTGGGCAGCCTGTGCCAGTG
>VZRI01002367.1:21644-40442 GCA_013397515.1 Upupa epops | reverse complement strand
ACAGCTTTTGACTCTACCAGAATTTATTTATTACATTACAATCATTATTAACATGTAGAACATCCACTTATTTTATTGCACATATTCGAAGTCATCAATCCTTCCCAGGCAAAATCACTGAGGGAAACCAAGTAGCTGACCAAGCACTCAGAGCTTTAGTAAATAGATCACCAACACCCTGGGTAAGTCACTCTTTTCATCATTGAAATGCTAAAGCTTGGTAAAGCGATTTGATATCCCTGTGTTTGATGCAACAGCTATCATTCAGCAATGCCCCCAATGCACATGAGTACATACTGCCCCAGATATTGGCGTCAATCCTTGAGGGTTGAACTCAAATGAAATATGGCAAATGGATGTTATGCAATTTCCTCCATTTTTTCCTTGGAAATGTATTCATGTTACAGTGGACATGTTCTTGGGCTATGGATGGGTAACGCCACATAAAGGAGGAACAACGAAACATGTTTTAAATCATCTCGTGCGTTGTTTCGCAGTTGTGGGTGTTCCAAATAAAGTAAAAACACATAATGGGCCAGCTTATTTTTGTACCACATTTGCACAATTTTGTAAGACTTGGAATATTGTTCAGACATTTGGCATTCCATCAGATGAGCTACAGTGGAATGCACAAGTTGGATGCTCAAAGAGCATCTTCACAAACAAAAACAAAGCAGGGATACCATTTGGATACAAACCAATGTAGGTTTAGGCCTGTGACAAGAGTGGTTAGCAAAAGTGTTGCTCACTATGAACCGTTTGATTATCTTAGCCTCATCAAATATTTCACAATTACAAAAACATTTTCAATCCACACAGGTGCTTCTGGCTCCAAAAGTAATATATAAACAATTACCTGATCCTACTTGACATGGTCCTGTCCCCTGATAATCTGGGGATGGGGCTACACTGCTGTGCTTTCTCCCACAGGTCCTTTGTGTGACCCTGCAAAGAGAATGTTGTGGCATCAGGGGTTAATGAACCCAGTTCCAGAATTCATGTTGCAGCTCCGTGACAATCCTCGTACAGAGCAAAATCAAGCAAAGCAACAGCGTCACAAGCCCACACGGGGACAAATAAAGACACTATCTGACCAAGCACAACAACTCATGACACAACAAGGAGTTGAAAATACTCCAGAGAACTTTTTAGTGGCTGCATTTGCTTGCTTAAATGCTAATTCCTTAACCATTATAATGTGTGCCTTTTTTCTGTGTATTCTTTTTCCATACAGAATGGCTTTTTTAGCAATCCAGGATGGAATCCCAGGACAGACTCTGGGAAAAGAACTCTTATCTGAGATGTGCAGAACATTTCTAAGTTAACAAATAAGACTGTTGGATCTGTATGCATATACCTCCACATTCAGGGAGGGGTCTTTTAGTACACGCTGTCCCCTTTAATCACACAGGATGGGTTTCATTTCCTTGGAAGTGGGGAACTCTACAAAATTAACAGGTTAATTACTCTATCTTGGCAGGAAACGGCAGACTACTGTTGGAGAATATACTACTAATATAACAGGGAAAGCATCTATTAAGGCTGGAAAATATCCTAATTGTAATAGGACTTTTGTCCTTAGTAACACTGTCACAACATTGAATTCTTCCAACACAGGGAATATCACAGTCTCTAAAGAATTTTACTGACTATTCTTGTAAATGGCAAATTACAGGAAATAGTAGTTCAAACCTTGCTTTATGTAACATTATTACAGCTATGATAAAACAATTAGAAGCCAACAATGCCAGAACAACCAATACTCTAAATGACATATGGATGTTATGTGGACAACAGGCATATCAACGTATTCCTGCTTGGTGGTCTGGATGCTGTACTTTAGGATATGATGTCCCATCCACCATAATCTTCTCTACCAAACTTAATGTCGAATAAGCAATCAAAGGGACACTATAATACAAAATCCACTTACCATTTTTCCAGTGTTTTGTATTTTATGAGAAATAATCCCTGTTGTAGGAACAATGTTAAATTATAGGGATTTACAAATGTTATCAAAGTGGACCACTGTTATGCTTAATGACAGTATTAAATCTCTTACAATGATTAGCAAGGAACTATCAGAAATATGAGAAGTCATCTTACAAAATTGCTATGCACTCGATATTATTTTAGCTTCCAAAGGAAGTGTGTGTGTCTTAATCCACTCTTGCATATATGTTAATTATTATAAAGCAAATATTAGTGCTACTATTGAACACGTGGACACCTTTGGGTCTTATGTTTCCCAATCGCTGTCACAGGGGCTGTGTTCATGGCTTCCAGACCTCTCTTGGGTCAAACTAATTGTTCCCATTGTAATATTGACTATTATTGCTGTGATCATATTATACTGTTGTGTTCAATGTGTGCCCAATCTGTTTAACATTATTTTCCCCATCAGGCCTGAAATTACGTGTGCTTACAAATTGCTTTGCAATGAAGAATTAAAAAAAAAAGGAGGGGGGAGGGAGATGGGGAGGGAAAAACTCCTAAACTCCTAAAGCATGACCAGGACACTGGCACACCATGTCCTGGGTGCAGAAGGAGGACTGGAGGAGTAAGATAATCTCTAGAACTGCTAGCACAATGCCTGTTTTGCACAAGCATGCATACGATCACGCCACAGCCAATCACAGAAGGCCACAAGTATGTAATGCAATCCTAGGCTTACACACAGTAGTATGTGTAAATAAAAGGTTGACAGCACCAGCACTCTAGATATCTCTGCCATACATCTGTCTTCTGTGTCGTTCTTCATCACTATAACCTTGTCTATAAAGCACCACTCATCACAAAGCCAGGAGTTGCTGCTGGGCCAGCATCATCTGAAGGCTACACAAGAAGAAATTAGAAATTCCTACATTATAAGAACAGTTAGGGTTTTCTATTACAGGAATTGCACTAATTAGCCCAGAATGGACCTTCTAAGGTTTGTAACCACTAGCTGTTTAACTACAAACAGCAGACTTCTCAGTATTTTGCCACAACCTAGATTCTACTTTAGAATTTTTTTCTAGAGTCTTTCTCGTGTAATATTTGAGAAGTACTGTATGAGCTCATAGCCAAGCATAAAATAAAATTATTTTAAACTCTATCCTTTAAGGCCATTCATTACTGATAGCTAGAAAAATTCCAAACCATATACCTTCCATATACACTTATTACCCCCCACAAGTTTAGTTGCGTAACCCATATGATAGCATCCTCTTTTTATCAGTTGAGTAAATCACTGAATCTCTGACAGCAAACACCCCCTCTAGAGCACTGACAATGTGATTTCTACCCTTCTGATTGATCTGCTAGACAAAGTAAATCAAATAGCTGAGGTATACATAGACACAGGTGATTTAAATACGACAGCTTGTACTCTAGGAGGATAAATTTGCAATGAAGAGTCACTGCTTCTTTGCCCATCTCGGATTATTACTGGATTGAGGATCTTACTGGAAATGTGCAGACAACCCTTTACAAATGATTTTTAAGTTAAAATACTCAAACCAGCAAACCTGTATGTACAGCAGGAGAATTCTTGTTAATCACAAACATAGGTGGGACAAAAGAATCAACCACAATAAGAAGTAGTTTAAACGCTCTATGATTTCTATTGTTACACCATGAGATACGTATGATTAACCTGACTAGGAGGAGGCTAGAATCTTTTACTATCACAGAAGAGAAAGCAAAGAAACAGTTATTTCTTCTGTTAACGTTTGGCAAGACTGTACATTCTAACTTCAGAATAAACTTTCTTGCCTTACTTTGGTTTTTTGTTTTCTGCTAATACCTTAATAGTATTTAAAGATAGAATTTAAGCAACCTCTCCTGTAGTGTTTTCAGTTCCAGACATATTATTGGCACAGAGTGACCAAAGCTAAATTACTTTCCCTTCAATGTCAGCAAGGGCTTTTTTGTGTAGAAGTTTCAGAGGAAAACATTCTGATAATCTAACCAATTTGGTTTAATAATAGATATGTTCAACTCATACATAGCTGTATTTCAGAAAGGAGCTAAAGAATAACAACCTGGCACTATCTTTACCTGTTTATATTAGTCCACACACTGCTAGACAAGCCCTTGCCATGCAAAACCAGTCTTGGCTTTTCAAAATTTTATCTTGCTGGCGTACCAGAGAAAAACTGAATTTCATATTCAAAATGTAAATTCCCTGGTACCCAGTAGAGATGAATGCATTTTAAGAGTCAGAAAGAGTGGCATTTCTTCTACCAATGGCTTTTCTCTACATGTTCAAGTATTTTTTTAAAGGCTGGTGTTGTGCTTAGATACTTTTCTTGCCTCAATGGCTGTATAACTATTGAACAAGCAAGTCAGAACACACAAACTCCAAAAGAGTAAGCCTACTGTATATGTAGATGAGAGCACCAGCTGCTGCACAGTATTATTTTCCATTACCTTATTGTATCACACAACACAATGTCATAATCATATCCTTGAACAAGAAAATACTGTAAAGCTTATCCTTGTACAGATGGTTGTTATGACCACAGTTCAATAAGGAGGAAAAAATAGATCCCAAGCCATTTTCTCTGCATTGTTTAAGCACAGGAAAAGTGAGGAAGCTCACCTGGGATCTTCCTCTCTTAAGATAAATATGTTACATATATTTTTACATAAACATAATAATTAGTGAGATAATACATGTATGCTGTATTTATTATGCCTTAATTTAAAAAATATTAATTTTCACAATTTAAGAAATAAGTGATGCTGTAAGATAGAAAGGATTTTGTATTTTTTTAACTGAGACATTACAAAATTATAGCAATTATTTTTCTTTATTAAAAATTTATAAAAATAGTGCTGAAAAAAATGTTAAATATGCACCTTTAAATATTTTTCTACGTTGACAAGAATATGTGTAATTTTTAATCCTTATATATATCAACAATACAGAGAAAAATAAATTAATATTAGTTGGTGTATGGTATCCTGATACCAGTCCTCACATAGAAATAATTTCTTCTAGTACAAGCACTTTGCTATTCCTACCTTTATCCCACAGAGTTCAAGAAATCCTGAAAAATTCTGTCCTGTACTTCAGCACCTTCTTGTGAATCATGGGATCTTACTTGGTAAATCTGAAACTATAAATATTCTTATAAATACGTTCACTATCATAGCCATTGTTAACCTAATTTGTCTCGTCAAATTTTGTTTTCTGTTAAATGTCTAGAACAACAATGTTTTTGCCCTGCTAATCCTAAGAAATTATTTTGTCATTTTTATCTCTTCAACAATCTGCTGTTTGTAACTCTTAAAGAAAGAAAGAGTATTGAATCATAGTGGTTTTGGCTGCAACTCTCTAAAGTTCTGCAACACATGCAGTAGAGTGCAGTTACTCTGTGGATTAGTATATGATCTGTTTGTATCCCAATCTTTATTACTCTTTGAACCAAACCACATTTAAACTTTAAAACCATTAGAAGGTTGTTTGCCTTCTAAAAAGTTTAGCAATCTAACTGTTCTTTATTTCTTTCCCTGACACTACTACTCAATGCATCAAAGTCTCTTAAAACCAAACTATGGCTGTTAACTCTGCACCTAAAAACAGAAACTGCAGATTTTGAAAAACACATTAAACAAGCTGCCATTTTAAAAATCTTTAATTCACTTGAAATTTCAGATGTGTAACCTTTCTGAAATTACTTGTAAAATGTGAGTCAGGATTTTGTATGATTGAGTGATCTTCGGGAGATGGATGGATAGTTCTTCAGGTGCTCTGTAGTTCACAATTCAAAGCTCTTACAGGCTGTGTTCACACAATTCTAATTCAAGATCTTACTTATTCCTAAATTGCATTTCATACCTCACCATGGCTGGAATATCTCCATTTGCTGATAGTAATTGAACAAGAGGCAATCCCTCAGTTTACATGTAAGTAACTGGAGAAAATAAAATTTTTAATAGACTGAGATATTCAAAGACTTAAATCCAGTGTGATGCATCCCTTCTCTTGCCTTTTAAGCACCGATCTGAAAGCAGTTAATGAAGCTCTATTGATTAAAGTTAAAATGCAAAGTCAGCATTTCTGAGTTAAAGCTAAGCAAGCATTTTGTTAATTTATTTTAGCTCTGTTCTGCAGATTTGCAAAACAAATTGCAATTCCAAATATTTTACATCATGATGGGTTGTATTATGACTTCCAGAAGACTGTGGCATCATACAGTTTTATAGCAATGTTTCATCTGTCAGCATCTGTGCTCCTTTGTTAATTGTAAAAATATCTGCTACAGTTGAGGTTCCAGCTCTTGTGTGGTTAAAATTTGTAGCAGTGAACTTCACTCTAAACTGAAGTTAAAAAAAAGTTTAATGACCTTTCGGGAAACAGTTACAAAGCAGAATACAGTTCTTTCATATGCAGTGAAAAATCCAGTTTGGACATCAGAGGGAGAATTAGTACAGCATTCCTGCTGCTCTCCCATCACCTGGAATGCAGTATGGACATTCTCACAAACTTTCAGCAGATCTGCCAGGTTCTGCTCAGATAGAAAGGGCCTCACATACCTTATTTTTTTACCATCTCTATGTGATGAAGATGGAGACAACACATTTTTGAGCAAAACAGCATGACACAATCCTGAAAAAACTAAGACCTGTTTGCAGTCGAGTAAATTCAGTTCCTGGGGCTGACAATAGGACAGTAGCCCTTTCTGTAGCTGCTAACAATCCAAGAGAGTTACACAGAAATAACTGTAAGCAGATCTAGGAGACATGCTAGTCAACACGTCAATTCAATACTTCATTTTCCTCTGCTTATGAAATAGTGATACTAGTACACTACTTAAGTTAAAGTGCAATCCAAGATCTCAGTGCCGTTGTTTTGGCTAATCCAAATGTAATACTTATTGTTCAATGCATATTTTGATCTGTCCACAATGATGCCACGTTATCTCATATTGAAGCTCAGATTCTGTGCTAACACCATGTTGCTTATCTGCATTCAGCTTAAAAGAATATACAGAAAAAGGACCAAAATAAATTCTTATTGCATCAGTCATTTAGCCTGGAGGAAACCCAGGGGGGACATGAGAAATTTCTACGATTAGGAAGGAAGGTTTTAGTCAAGGTTTGTGTAGGGAAGTCACACACACACACAGAAATGGCTGCACACTCTCCTGTCCTGTTTTTTGCAGTCAGGTGGAAATGGGAACTTTGCAAAGCAGTTAATATGAGTGAAGGTTTGGCAGTCCTGCTGCTTCCCTCCAAGCATGCTGCCAGGGATCCCCTTGAGCCCACCTGAGTGTTTCTCTAACAGTGACTGCTTCATAGCACAGACCCCATAACAGAGGTAAATCATTTTCTGCCGGTTCAGTCTCCTCAGCCTATGCCAGACAGAGGCAGAGGACACCTGAGCTGAAGGAGGTGGTGAGGTGGAGAACCCCAGCAAAGGGCTTGTGAGTTTGGCCCTTCTCTGCAGTTATAGCTGACGGTACAGTTCCCTGACCCAGACAAACATGTTTAGCAGTTGTTACCATCTAAGGCTGTGCTTACTTCAGTTCAGGGGGCTGCTGCTGTTATCTGCTGTGGTGACTGTCCCTTATGCCAGGATTCACACAGACGAGGCACATCAGTGAACTGCTACAGCTGAAAAAACAGTAATGCATACATGTATATATAATATATGCATATGCATACAAATTTATTCTCAGCCAGATCAACTTGCAGGAACACTAAGTCTAGGAGCTGGCACCAAGGTGGCAGAAGAGGCAATAAAACTACTCATTGTAGAAAATGGAAATTCAAAGATAAAAGGCTTATGTCTTCTTTTTTTCCAGTTACAGAATGAAACACTTAAAACAAGCCAAGAGGGAAACAGAAAATTACCTTCATTTTAACCCCACTGACTGCCATCTCTCAGGTGGCCCCAAATGCATGTTCCATGGTTGTGGCCAGCTCATGAATTGACAACTAAAACATTGCTCAATATGGGACAAACAAGCTGCTAAGAAGACAAGGAAGCAGAAGTTTGACAAACAGGACTGACAAGTAGACGTGCTAGTCCTGTGAATTCACTGGTACTGAAAAGTGCTGTGTGATGGCCTCAGCCTGATTGAGGACCACATGCTTTCCTAACTTGGACAGCACTGGTGGCTGTACAGGGGTCCCTATCATTCTGCTGTGCTCCATTACAGTAAATCAAAGTCCATCATTCTACCCATGAGGAATGCAAAGGGGAACATCCAGACTTGCCATAAACAGATGTGAAGAAAACTTAAGGATGAGAAAAAACACAACTGGAGGGCTTGCCTGTATGAAAACACCCTGAGTTGAGGCAAATTCATTGAGACAATGAACAGAAAGGAAAGCATACTAAATATATATTAGAATTATCTAACTCAGAACTTTAATTTTCATTCAAATTACAACAATGCCAGTTTGCATCTCCTTGGACCTTTATCAACAGTCACAAATTTCTCATCCAAGAATGATTCTAGAGTCATACTTGCCAAGGACAGGAGGAAATACAGGCAAGCATTAACAAGACACTGAGTTAACATGCAGGTGATTACTAGAACTACTTTTCTTTAGCCCTGCATGGAATTCAGAAGACCAAGAGGTTAAGCAGTTATGGCTTCCGAGGTCATTTTAATTTACTGCAGGTTCTAGGATGTTAAACATGTCTGACAGTGCTGTCATACTATTGAAGACATAATGCTGTGTCATATTTTTGGTGTGATTTAATTCACCTTAGCCTGTGGTGAAAAGGGCATTCTTACTTGCTAGACCTATAGGGCTTTACTTTAGAACATTTTAAATTGGATACAGCAAACTTTGTATGTATTAATCACTGGTTGGATATGTAATGCATGAACTCAGGGGGGCTAAAAAAAGTGTATCAACTTTGGAAGGAGGGGCAGGTGACTCAGGAAGCATTTCAGGATATTGTAAGGTCATGTAGAAAAAGAGTTAGAGAAGCAAAAGCTCAGTTAGTACTTTATATGGTCAGATGTGTTAAGGATAATAAAAAGTGCTTTTATAAAGACATTAATAACAAAAAGAGGGCTAGGGAAAATCTCCACTGCTTATTGGATGAAGGGAGGAACATGGTAACTGAAGACAGGGAAAAAGCTGAGGTACTCAAAACCTTCTTTGCCTTGGTCTTTTAACAAAAAGCTTGACCATCCTCAGGATAATTGGGCTCCTGAGTTGGTAGACAGGGAGGGGTAGCAGAATATCCCTCCTGTAATCCAGGTGGAAGTAATTAGTGACCTGCTGTGTCACTTAGATCCTAACAAGTCTATGGGTCCAGATGGGATTCATCCCAGGATAGTTAAGGAGTTGGCGCAAGAGCTGACTAGGCCGCTCTCCGTGTATCACCAGTCCTGTATAACTGGGGAGGTCCAAGATAAATAGAGGTTGCCCACTGAAGAGAGGCTGAGGGAGCTGGGGTTGTTTAGCTTAGAGAAGAGGAAACTCAGGAGGAACCTTATCACTCTTTATAGCTACCTGAAGGGAAGTTGTAGACAGGTGGGGGTTGGGCTCTTCTCCCAGGCAACTAGTGATAGGACAAGAGGGTATGGCCTGAAGCTGCACTAGGGGAGGTTTAGGTTGGATGTTAGGAAGCACTTCCTCACCAAAAGGGTGGTTAGACATTGGAATGGACAGCCCAGGGAGATGGTGGAGTTCCCATCCCTGGAGGTGTTTAAGAAAAGACTGAATGTGGCATTTAGTGCCATGGTCTAGGTGATTGTGGTGATGTTAGATCACAGGCTGGGCTTAATGATCTCACAGGTCTTTTCTAGCCTCAATAATTCTGTGACCTATAATTTTTTCTTTTTAGAATGCACTTTGCAGGATATGAGCAAGAAGCTGGAATAAAATACAAGTAGAAGGAGATCAGCTTAGATGTCAGCACACAGTAAGTCTGTTTGTTTGAGGCATTCCCAAAACAGATGGAAAACTCTGCAAATTCCACAACAAAGTTGACCTAAACTGTCATGAGTTGTTTAGTATATATGTAGACAAAATATAAAATAAATGTCTGTAGACATCTGAAATATTTTAAAAGAAATCAAACTGTATGTGTCAAATACAATAACTGCATTGACCAGTTAACCCTTAATAAAGGTGTATAAGTTTAACAGAGAGTCGTGTCTTGAGAGAACTCAGTTTACCTTACCCTCTACTGCTTTTTTTTTTTCAAATATACTCCCAAATTCCAAACCCAAAGTGTTTCTGTTGGAAATACAGATTTGGATTATGTGCAGCTACTCTGTAATATAACAAAATTACTTTAGTTGCAATTCCATGACACATTTTCTTAAGCAGTTCAGCTGGTTTAAGAAGATCCCACCGCAACCTCATTCTCAAGTGCGCTCCATCTTAATGTAGGCAAAAATTTTGATTTTTGATTCTCAGCTGCAAATGTTATTATAAAAACTGGATTTAAAATAACTTCTAATTAAAAATGATTTAATAGTATTGATGCTCTATGTAATATGTCTCAGAAGAGTTTTATACAGATTGAGGGGTAGGAGGATAGAAGAGTTGAAAATGACACATAAATAAAATAAGCTGCGGGAGGGTGGAGGAAAAACTGCTTTTGTTGTGAACTTCAGTGTTGCTGCACAAGTCCAGGTCAACTGTGTGATGTTTAATAAGGCCAAGGGCCATGGTTGCTTTGGTCACAACAACCCCATATAACACTACAGACTTGTGGAAGACTGGCTGAAGAACTGCTGGATGGAAAAGGACCTGGGGGCTGCTGATTAACAGTCAGCTGAACATGAGCTAGCAGTGTGGCCAAGTGGCCAAGAAGATCGATAATATCCTATCTAGTGATAGGATGAGAGGAAATGGCCTCACCTTTTGAAATGCTGTAACCTCACAGTTGTTATTCAATTATAAATTTACACAGATAGATCAAAACCATCTGGTTTTCAGAAATGTCCACTATTACATAGAGAAGAATTAACGCAATATGTTTTAGACTACTGAGTTTATTTTCCTTGGGGTATTTTTAATGATGGCAGAAAATTTATGTGTAAATAAACTTTGTTTAAAACAGCATTTTTGCTTCTAAAAATATCATTTTAACTATATAATGTTTTTACTTTAGTCTAGCAATGTACAGTGTGAAGTGCTTCTAAGTATTGTAGAAATGTATGTATTGACAAATACGGATTAATTCAGTTACTACCTTATGTTTGTTAATATTTTCTATAAACAATCCCACAAATCAACAGCCTGTAAGCTAGGCTACAGAAATTAATTCATACGCAGTCATTAGATGACCTACTCTAGGGATGGAAAAAGGTACCTGCTCTGTGTCAAGAATATACTTAACTGACTGGCTGGCTGTTGTTTTTATTTAAAGGGAAGTGAAAATGGTTTTATCTAGATAAACAATACTAAAGTAGATTAACTGTACATGTAATTCGCTAACTACTTGGAATCTAAAAAATCTATTGCTGCTTCCTTCATAAGGAATGATAAGTTTTTTAACAAACTTCATGCATTACAAATTACCTCAGAATTACCAAGATAATGCAGGAAAAATTAATTTAGACCTAACAAATTTATACCGCTTATGATTAAAGGCTTCTTAAAAGAAAATAAATATTCCTAAAGAATTCTGCTAGTTGTTACTGCTTTTCCAGGGTGCTGTCACATACCTCTAACAATGCAATATAACATTTCTGCATTTCACATATAGAGGTTTTGAATGTAACAAGACAAGTATGACAAAAGCATTATGTTTTCAGGAATTTTTGCCAATATTGCTAGCACTGTTTGATGAACCATGCCTGTCCATTTTGCTAAGTCCTGCATACCAGCACAGATTCTCAGCTTCATTAAAGCCTTCCAACTGCAGCGGATTTACTTATATGTGATTTAAGGCCTGAAAGAATAATTAGTTCAGTTCAAATTCCTACATAACACAGTGATTCATTCACTCTGCCCAAAAAGTCACTGTGCCAGAGTATATACTTTAAGGACACATCAGTATTAGGGCAGGTTCAAAGAGCTTTTCTTCTTATCATATTTTAAACAGTTCCTATTTCTGCCACTTCTTCCAAATGACAAGCCATTCCTGCAATTCTGAATACAAGTTCACAGTGGCAGGTGGAATCTAACTGGAGAAGTCAAGTCTCTTTTTTCTTTTATTCTGGGTTATTTTTAATTTGGGTTCAGTACCATTTGCATGGTGAGGAGTGAGAACAGCATGGGAGTAGATGTAAGTAGTAGAGGACAAGAAAGGAAAGGGCTTCGCATGGCAGATTCTCTGTTATCTGGAGTCGCTCTTGTGCCAGTTTTTCTCCTCTGTATCATGGCAGAAATAAAGACACATCTCATCAGCAGAGGTTGACAACCTAGCATTTTAGTGTGAACTGATGTTTACTATCAACCAAAACAAACATGCTAGACAGTAAACTGCAACAGGTCTGTTGTCAAGTGTCCTGCAGGAGAAGGGATGGCAGAACAGCTGCAGGAAGCAATGGTTGAAGATACTAGAATGTTTTTCTCATTGTATTTAAGTCAGAGCTCTTAATTAATTACACCAGTTATGGTGTAATTAATTTACACCATGCATTGAAAAAATTTCTACCTTGCTATGTAATTTGTACCAATACTAAATATCCTTAGGCATTGAAAAGTAACACCTTTAGGAATTGCATTCTGTGGACATCTTTTTCTCATCATTGACCTTCTCATATTAGTGTCAACTAGCTTTGAACAGGAATCCAGTATTTAGAAACTAAATAGGCTTTTGGAAGGGTGTAGGCCAGAACATCAATGTTTCTTAGCTCTCTGAGTTACGTTATAAAGTAAGGTGGAAGATGGAAGTGCTAATTCAGGCTAAGAGGTTCTGGGAAATGGCAGTAGGGCATGAAGAAAACATCAGCTAGACTAGTTATCTTTATGGGAAAGTCCACAAATGGAAATTAAGACTCTAACATTCAGATTATAAACATTTTTTTAAACAGATGACAACCGTGACCATAAGATAAACAGAACAAACTAGTATTTTATTTCAAGCAGTGTGAACAGAAGTTCATAGATTATAACTTCACTTCTAATTCAAAGAAGGAAACAGCCTGGATAATTAGGTGAAGTAAGCCATGATGTTAGCTGGGTATATTTTTAAAAATAAGTTGGCTGAACATAATAAAATTATTTCCAAAACAGAAATAGATTAATGTTAGCAAGGGTATTCTGACCATTCACTTTAACATATACCTTCAATTAATCTTCAGTAAAACTATTGAACCTTAAAATTGAGCAATTAGTAGAAGAAATGGACTTGAAAGGACAAATCCTTACTAAGGAAACTTTATTGGTTGATTGAACAGGTTTGTCTTTGTAGACTTTATAGCAATAACAGCATAAATGCTTACGGTTGTTTAGCTTTTGTTTACTACTGACTATTGTAATGACTACCTTCTAATATTTTCTTCTGAGCAGAGTATTTTTGGAGTTTCCTCGGTCCCCTAATGTATAAATGACTGTAATATATGTCTATCCTTTCAGATTAGTTCTTTATAAAAAAGTTCTTTATGAAGAACTATTTACTCTAAACATATTATGTTATTAAAGGCTACTAACTGTAATGTTTTCTGATACTTTTTAAATTTTAAACAATATACCAGAAAGAACAGTAGACACTGTTTCTCTCAAAGGAAGGACTTGTACCTCAAGTTGTTCAGCATTTCTTAAAGTTTAATATTCATTGAATCTAATCTCTGTCAAGCAAATGAGTCACATAGACGTGTTATTTATCTGACTGTATTAAAAAGCCATTTTTTATATACATATGTTTAAATAAAAGTTTCAGTTATTACAAACAGCCACTTTACTCTGGTGTAAATCCAAGCCACTGATGAAAGGACTTGGATTCACTTTAACCTACATTATTTTCAGAGGAAAATTATTACGTTTAAATGTAGTTCTTTAGACAACAATGGAAATGGTTGTGCCAACCCAATGGAGATGGTATGCACCAACAGCAAAAAGAGGAAAGGGGCACCATCTGCTTATGCAACAGGGTGAGAGATTAAAGTGACTAGGTAAATACAGCCTTAGAAGGGAAACCTGCTGTCTGGAAGAGTCTGTTTCCTCAAATAATGATTTGTTTACAACAAATTAAGCCACAAGGGAATCCTTAAAAAGCTTTTTCTCCTTTCAGTATAAGACATGGCTACAACTATTAATGCTCTAGAAGTATTAGCATTTATAAGAATTTGAAAATAACAGGAAATAATCCATTAGGATAAAAATAAAGTTAACACACTGATTAAATCTGAGTTCACAGAAATGTGCAGGAGGGGAAGGACACTGAATTTCACTCTTCAAGGTGTTTTGACAAATCCATAACACAGCCCTAGGAACATAGCAATGAACAGAAAGCCCAGTTTATTGTTGGTTCCTACACAGCGTAAGGATAAGTTTGCATAACCCATCACCATGGAGATAAAGGAGACCTATCACCATAAAGACAAAGGAGAATACCTCTGACAAAAAATATCCCGACAGAAAACCCAAAGGTAATGAGAAAGTCCACAACAAAGGCAAAGCCCATACGAACCAATCATAGAAAATATCCGCTAGAGTCCACATCATTACCAGGGTCAGATCCATTGCGTGCAGCAGCCTGTCTGCAGAGAGAGAGAGAGGGAGAGGGAGAGGGAGAGGGAGAGGGAGGGAGAGAGAGAGAGAGAGAGAGAGAGAGAATGTGTTTGGACTTCCCAAAANAGAGCGAGAGCGAGAGCAAGAGCGAGAGAGAAGAGAGAGAGAGAGAGAGAGGGAGGGAGAGAGGGAGGGAGGGAGAGGAGAAGGAGAATTCCGGAGGGACAGATCACACACCTCTATCTACCCAGGGGGTTCTCTGCAAGCAGCCTCTCCTTTATACTCTGATGATGCTTCAACAACTTCCCCATAGAAGGCACACCTGTTGCCATCCAGTCCAGACTCTCTCAAGTTTTCTTGCTTCTGGGAAACCAAGCCAGGGTAGTATTTCTCTCTACACTCTCCCACGAGAATCTGGACATCGGCAGTTTCTCACAGGAAAAAGGAATCATCCATGTGTCAACTTCAGTTCTCAGAGCACTTCAAAAGGGAAGCAAGGGAAGGTTTAGGTCTAAAGATTGGATGTATCATTCCTTTCCACAAAGACAGGCCTAAGTGAGTAGGGTCTGTTTGAAACCAGACTCCCAGACAGATCTCTGAGCAAGCACCTTGACAACTAGTTAATAATAAGAGAGAAGTGGTTTTGGTAGGCTTTATTTTAAGAAACGAAAATGGTTTTATTTTAAACCATTTTCATGTTGTATATTATGTAAATAAATTTATAAAAAGTAGTAACAAACCAAGGCCACTGGCAAATACAAATCATTATATTCCTACTGGTACCATAACACTTGAAAAAACATGATTCTGCAAAGGATCATAGAGTATTTCTTAGACATAGCCAAATAATAAAAAAATCCAAGAAACCATGCTAGGCAGATTGGAAGCTGGTAAAGCTGCTGTGAGAAAGAGAAGTCTTGCAATAATTGACATTAGAAGTCTTGTGATTATTAGCATTAGCCAGAGGCTCTATGCATGTAATATGATGTTGAGGGGAGTATGTGAACCCTGAGGATTACCCATGGAGTCTCACAGCATTTGAATTAAATCATTATGTGTGTGCCTCTGCTTCAAAGAAACATACTATTAAAACCTGCATTATTTCCCTTCAAAAGAAATTGGATAAAATTCTTTATTTTTAAAAGAGCACAACATACTGAATATCTTGAACAACACATATTCTGATTCTCTCTTGGTTTCCATTCTTCTCATTAGTTTTCTATTTTAATTCATTATATGTCCAGCATTCCTGGATGCTTCAGCACATGCAAGCACTTCTAGGTTTTCCTGAGTTATTTTTTAGTATTCAATAAATTCCAAGTTGTCATAGAACTTAAGGTGAGAGTAAGATATTATAAAGCCATATTTGCCTTTTGACACTGTGAGTGACAAACACTGCACTTGTATAACCAGTAGCTGGTTCCTACTTTATGCACAAACTAAATAACATTACTAGAGTAACAATGTTCAATGTTGATATAGCTGGATAGCAAACTTAATAAGCAACAATAAATCAGCAACAGTTTTACTGCTTGGGCATTAAGATACAAGAAAGTTTTGGCACTGGAATGCAAAAATGGATAATGTGTGAACTACAGAATGGAAAGGCAAGTGTGAAAGGAAGGGCTGTATAGTAAAGCATATGTTAGCATGTTCTTCCTCTGCTAATTTTCTGCATCTGCCTCTCAGTCTTTAGAATACTCCTTTGGTTTTGCACACCCACTGAATACCAAGTCAGTGCATGCTATGCCTTTTCTGTTACTGTTCTAGCTTATGTGGCCTAGCGTGTCATGGGAGTTACCACTACTGAGGCTTAAGTAAGAATTCTGTGTTTATCAGGCAACTGTAAAAGCCTGAAAGGGCCTTACATTTTAGCATTTAGCAAAGCCTACTACAAAGAGTACTTGAAGAACTAAACACTTCGGTGCTGGAAAGAAGCACCTGCTCTCACAGATGATGAAGATCTCATGTACTAAATGAAAAACATATCCTCTAATGAACATACGCCAGGAGCTGTTTGGATCCAGACATAACAGGAATGAAACATTTTGGTCCTTGCCAAGCATATGGGAGACCCACATTTCACTGTTACTTCAGCCTGTCATTTCAAGGGTTGGTACAGAGCATTGGATGAAGTAGTCTTGAGATTATTCAGCAAAAAATGTAAATGTAAATGTTTGCACTGCACTCTCCTCTTGTGTTGCCTGTCTGTGGCATGTCCATGATCTAGCTAACTTGCACTTGCCTCAATGGGGGAAAAAAATGTGTGAATTGTTGGCTTCTATAAAAGCCAGGATTGCTTTTACAAGAGTGCCAACTCTTACTAGTTAATGTTCAGATTTTTACTTCAGAGTGATTCTGGCAGTGATTATATTATTCAAAAAGTCATCACAGACTGTTCTTGAATCTCCAAGTACAAGTTTCTTTAAAGTCTGCAAAGTTTTAATACTTTGTGAGGTCCTAAAGTTTGGCTGCCAGATACAGTTTCCTTAAGAGTAAGCCTGGCCACCAAAAAAAAGTTACCTATTCTTACAGCAGTATTTTTGTGACCCATCTTTTCAACGTAGCAGCCTTCTTTGGTAGGTGGATTGAACACTGAAAGACATGCTACATTCACCTTCTTGTTATTTTTATCCCCACACCATGGCATAAACTTTTTGTCTAAAAAAGACAAAATGTATCTGCTCAGAAGATGCTCAGACTTTGACTCTGCTAAACACACTGTGTTAAGAGAATCACAAGATCATTTAGGTTGGAACAGATCTTTAAGATCATCAAGTCCAATCATTACACACAACAGTCTAGAACTACACACCCAGGACTTCCCACAAAATTCCCAGAACAATGTCTGGCTGTATCCTGGGTTAGATTATTTTGTGTTGGTTTGGAGGTTAGGGGTCAACCCACTGCAGGCTGCCCCATAGGAACTATAATTTTTAGGAGTTCCACTGCAGGCATACAAACAACAAAAATATCTTGGTGGATCATGAACTTAATAAATGCTTGTGTGAGAGCAGATGGACTTTTTCTGTACTTGAAAAAACCAAAAAACCCAAACCAAAAAGCATGTATGTGTGATTGAAGAATGGCTGTACTTCTGTGCAAATAATTTTTCTAATTACATTGTTATGGGTCCCAGCCTTAAGAGATCTGCAAATTTCACCTGATATAAGGATTCCTACAGAATGATGGCATTAAAACAAAATCTTTCCAGTAAATGAAAACGGTCCTAGTAACTTAAAGCGCTACATTAAGGTTATGTACATCCACATAGTTAATGTAGATCTTTGTTCTTATACAAAATACATTAGCAACAATGATAATGGATTCCACACAATTTTTTTCCTCAGAGATTTGATCAACAAGATTTGAAAGACAGCATAAAATATTCTGAAATTATTTACAAGCAGTAAAAATGAGGGATTTGAGACTTTTGAATTACACCAGTTGTATTAAAATTATAGCTATCTGCATCTACTGATGACAGGCTGGGAAAAAGAGTAAAAGCATAGGTAAAAGTGCAAGTAAAAATATTGGTAAATAAAAATAATTTTAAACATATGGTAAGAGACACTGGTTTAACGTGTAGCTGAAATGATTATGTACACCAAGGAAAACATCTTTCTGGTTTACTTGCTTCATCAAAGAGATTGTTTTACCATCTAATCACAGAATTATTCTGGTTGGAATAGACCCTTAAAATTATCAAGTCCAACCATTAACAAACCTACCACTAAACCATTTCACTAAGCACATCACTAACAACCTTTAAACACATCCAGGGATGATGACTAAACCACCAGCCAGTCTCTGCTTTATCCAGCAGAGTGAACACCCAGTTTTTGAGTCCAACCATTAACCTCACTCTACTAAGCCCATTGCTACATCATGTCCCTTAAGCTCCGTATCTATGCAACTTCTAAACACTTCCAGGATGTTGATTCAGCCACTTCTCTAGGCAGCCAGTGCCAAGGCCTGATGACCCTTCCAATGAAGAAAATTTCCCTAACACCTAACATAAACTTATCCTGGCACAACTTGAGGCCATCTCCTCTTGTCTTATCACTTGTTACTTGTGAGAAGAGACCAGCACCCACCTCTCTACAATCTCCTTTCAGGTAGTTGTAGGCAGCAATAAGGTCTCCACGAGCGCTCGCACACCCCGAGAGCGGGAACACCAACGGAACCTCTCGGCCCGCCCCTTCCCCC
>VZRI01002367.1:0-21552 GCA_013397515.1 Upupa epops | reverse complement strand
GCCCCAGTTCGCCGCCCGCTGCGGGGATGTGCCACTGCCATGGCGAGGCTGGTCTTCCCGGGGGCCTGGTTCAGGAAACCCCACTACGCGCAGGTAGGCCGGCAGCGGCAAGACCGGTGCCAGCAATGGCAGCAGGTGGTGGGCGGCCGGCTCGGGGCCGCGGTGCCTGTTGCTGCCTTTCCCTCTCTCTCTTCCTCCCTCTCTCTCTTCCTCCCTCTCTCTTCCTCCCTCCCTCCCTCTCTCCCTCCCTCTCTCTCTCCCTCTTCCTCCCTCCCTCCCTCTCTCCCTCTCTTCCTCCGGCCGGATCGGGCCGCCCTGGCTGCCTCTGGGCCCGGAGGAGCTCTCGTGTTTTCCTCCACATGTCCCTCCTTTGCACTTACCGCTGGGGCTGGGAATAGGTCTGGAGATGGGTCTGGAGACGAGGACGAGGACGGGGACATCCATCCGGGGAGAGGAGGGACCAGCGTGAAGAGACTCATCTTTTCACATGACCTGAAACAGTTAATGTTGGGCACTCTGATTCTGCTGTCCGGTAGTTGTCGGCTCCGAGAGCTTGTGTTGGCAGAATCTGCACAAACAGGTGTTACACACTGTGTTACTTGAGCTGCACGAGAATGTTTTGGTTGCAAGTGGAAGTTGGCTCTCTTGGAAGTTTAGGTTTGGCATTAGGAAAAACTTTATTGAAAGGGTCATCAGGCTGCCTAGAGTAGTGGGTGAATGTAGATAGGGAGCTTAGGGACATGGTTTAGCAGTGGGCTTAGCAGAGTTAGGTTAATGGTTGGACTCAATAATTTTAAAGGTCTTTTCCAACCTAGATGATTCCATGAGTCTGGGTAGCAGAAAGTTCTGCTGTGAAATATAGTCAGTTATGACCATGTGGTATGCTGAAGGGTATTCTCTGTAATTCCTTTTTATCTGTTGCATTATGTCTTAATTAAATTGCAACTATAATGACCATTTGTTGAGTTGGAGGAGGAAAAATATATTTAATTTTGTTTGTATGTACCTCTTATGTGCTTGTCATTTGTTGATATCATAGGAAATACTTTGTGATCATTGGATTAAAGAAATATAAACTTCATCCTGATATATTTTAAGTCTTTAATGTTAAATTGTTTTTCTGGAATCTTGCTGATCTTGCACTCTTTCTGGAAGTGTCTGAAAAGGGCTGTAGTATTGTCTGAAAAGGGCTGTAGTATTTAAGGACGTGTACAGATCTTGGTAAAATTCCACCCTGTTTAGTATTTATTTTATGGTATGTATGTATGTATCTGCAAATCTGGGTCGGTATCACTTGATTTTTAGACCAGAAATTATTACTTTCCATGTATTTACTGAAGAAGACATTTGTGTAGCATTTGGATTCCCATAGGAGAAAGCTTCTTATACAAATTAAAACAAATTAATAATATATGTTCTATCTTTCAAATTAGGATACTCCAGATTGTTTCCTGTGCCTTGATAGTAAGTTTCTCTTTGATCCTTTTCTGAAGGTTTTCTTCTCAACATTTTCTTTAAGGCCTCTCAAGCAAAATATTTAAAATCTGCTGAGCACAGTCATTCATTAGAAAAGCCAAAGGAATTAAATATTTGTTTCTACTGCAGATTAAAAGAAAACCCTTCTGACTGTGCTTTCCTATAGTGGAAGCTGCATTTGAATATTATACAGATTTGTTTCATGAGCTCTCATAATGACTTTGTGACTATTAGCATAATTTTTCTGTGCTAGACAGTGAATCAATGTTGATACGTGATGCATTCAAGGAATGGTACCAAGCTATGAATACCTTTTCTGGTCCCTTTACATTACTCTTGGTACATGACAAATGTAGTCATGATTTTAACTATACTAATTGCTATGTGTTTTATTGAGATTTGTGGCTGTGTGGAGGGGTTGCCCATACTTCAGCCCATTGCCAAGGATAGGAACAAGCTGGTGCAGCTTTTCTGTATCTGAGCCCTCAGTGAATGAGGGGAGGGCTGCAGCTTCATCTCCACAGAAGGGGGTTTGCAGGTATGGAGACCAGCTTGCCTCTTTGGCCTCTCTGCGTTCAAGCTCTCGTGCAAAAGAGGGCCATGGCTACCCCCCAGCAGAAGAGTCTCAGCCAGGCTGAGTCTTTTTTGTCTTCCACCCTTTGGTGGCAGAGGGTTGAGAGCTCTTTCTCTCCTAGAGAAACTGTCTTAGAAGACGCGACGGAGCCACAGACAATGAAGATGACAACAAGAAGAGAAGGAAAGGAAAGAAGAGGAAGTACCTTCCCTTTAGGATTCTGTCCACCAACCACCTGTAGAGTCCAGACACTGACGCAGGAGGTCTGCTAGGAAAGCTGCCTCCAGCTTCAAAATAAAATGCTTTTTCAGCATAAAAGCACCACAACTAATATTGAAAATTTGGTAATTTTCAAACCAGCACACATAGGTGTGAGGAAGATGAAAGATTTGTGTGGTATTGCCACACAAGATTTCAAGTAGCTCACCAGAGAAGATGGTTATACAACAAAAGGTATTACTGAGTGACTTCAGAATTTTCTTGGCTGGTGTTCCAGACTTTTTGAATACTGTGTTGTGAAGTGAGTTGATAGAATATTAGGTTCTGAGAGATTTAATACATGCTATGGCTTTAATAGGAGCAGCGTGCTATGAGTTTGTTTGCAACTGATACTCTATGACATATGTTCCATAATCATACTATTTTATATGTCATTTAGCTTTTATGCAGCATGCTAGATCCACAGGTAATCAGCTGATAATCTTTCTGGCTAAGATGAACATGCAGCCTAGTGTCAGCTCATGTAAAAGGAACAGGGTATATTCTTAGATACCTTAGTTCAAGTCCCAACCCTTGTGGTTAGGGATCCAGAGATAATGATCCAGTTTCATCATATAGCAGTAACTCCAAAACACAACAGTTTTCTAATGCTTAGACCGCAAATCATGTAATAATAGTAGAACAAAAAATACCCCTCAAACCTGACAAGCTTTGAAATGCGACAAAATAATTACAAAAGAAACCTGCAAACCAAATTGTATTTATGGGATCTTACAGTTGGGCCATTAACAGTGTTGGTATTTTATGTTTTACAAAAAGAAGTTAGTGTCCCAGATTTTTCCTGAAATTCTTTCTGTAGTTAACAATTGTATCATAAGGCTGAGGGCAAGACAACAGGATTGCATGTGACAATCACGTAGAGAACACTTGCATGATTAGGAAGTTTCTGGCTTATAGAGGTTCTGAACCAAGTTTACAGACTCTTTAGAGATGTCCCATAGGCTTCAGTAATGTGCAATAGACTGTCTTTGAAGGGCCAAAATATAAAAGACTTTGTAAAGCCCTACATAACAGAAATTTCCTATGTGACTTATTTCCTTTAAGACTTTAATAATATTTTTGTTTACCCTGTTAAGGCAAAATGTTCTGTTTTGCATCTCAATCATTATTTCAAAGGATAAGTCCCACTCTGTTTACTCAGTTTTATTAATCAGGATACAAATAATTGATAGCACTAGTATAATGTTAAGCATTCACTGTCTACTCTTGAAGATGTGAATGTGTCCAGTGTATGGCATCAAAGACAGAGCAGGCTAATATTCTCAGACTTCATGTCAGCCCACTTGAAATGCCTCCTATCATACATAAACCTACCTTAACAGAGAATAAAGCAGCATTTCTAATTTGACTGGCCTGACATTTCTAAAATATATTTTATTTCCTGCATATAAAACGAATGCAGCGAGCAATTCTGATTTAGAGAAGATTAGTGCATTGTGGTTATGTGGAATACTTTGCAGAATTAAGGTCTTTGTACTTTTAAACAAAGAGGAATTTTCATGATGTCTAACTATAAAAATGTTTTAAATAAAAAGTTCACTTAGGAAAAAACTGGGAAGTTATGTTCCATTTTGATCTGCTACTCTCCATATGCCTGGAGTGCATCCAGGCTTGAGTTTTGCCAGAAGTGGTTTTCCAGTTCTGTTCCAGGGGACAAATGTCTAATTATTATTCAATGCACATGATTTGGTAGAATATACAAGTGATGGAAGAAGTCAATTCTGCAATATCCTTTTAAGCATTGCAAGTGTTTTCCTTCATTCTTGCATTCCCTGGTTTATATTTAAGTCTCGATGGAATAATCGAGACTTAAATAGCAGAAAAGAAAAATTGTGTTTCCTGGTTTTGAACACTTGCTTCCTTTTTTTGATGATTTCAGAACCCTCACTTCTGTTGCTCTGAATGTGTTGTTATTAAAAGTTTCTTTTCAGTTTATCACAATTCCAAACAAAGTCTGTCTACATGTATTGCTCCCTAATCAATGTCTGGGACTTGCTCAGAAATATTTTCAAATTATCTGTGTAGCACATGTGCAGTAATGTGCCTGAGTACAGCATATGTGCCGCATTCAGTGTACCTTAGTGCACATGCGACCTTGCCAGGCTCTGTAAATCTGTGTTGCTGCTGCATTAGTGCAGCAGGTGCACATCAGTTCTGGCACTTCCTAGATTAAGTGAATTAAGAGTGTGTACACTCACAGACTGATTCTAAAGAAGAAATAGGCATAATGCGTGGGAAAGACCAAGTAATGATCAGACCTTTTGGTGAATGTGATAAGAAGATCCCTATTAGAGTTATTCCCTTTGAAAGAAAGAAAGTGTTGATCTTCTGTAAGCAGATGTGCAGTCTTGTCTGTGCTCTGAACTGGGAGGTCATACATCTCCTGCAAGTCATAAGCTACATGACTGCATTGGCACAGTGCTGAGCCCAAAATAAATTGAGTGTCTCCAGAATTTCCTGCCAAGTGTATGGTGTAGTCAGATGGCATCTGAGGAAGAATTTTCTATCCCAAACAAATTATCTTTCTGCTTGAAAAGGAGGACAAATTTGTAATATGAATAATGGTCAGTGCTTTGCAGTGGTCTTGAGGCTTGCAGACCACTGCTGGTCTCTGAGATGGTACTAAACAATATGCATTTAAAACAAAATTGCTTTAAATAGCACTTTAAACCAAAGTTTAACATTAAAAGGATTGTGGAAGAAATCAGCAAGAAATGAGGAATTAAGAGAGTTTGTTGTCCCAGAAGCTTTGCTTTCCAAGAAGTTTTTACACATGAAACAGCTTTTCCAAATAAATTTCTTTTGATCTTTCTCAGGTTTCACCAGCAGTTTTGTGTGCTGTTATTTCTAATTCTACAATTTTAAGGTTACTAGGAATAGTCAAAAAAAATTCAAGTCAAACAATTTAACCTGTCTCTAAAGGTAATCACTGTATTTTCCTTTTCAGATAAATTACATGTAATCATTAACAATTATTTGATGTACTTCCTGATTCACAGGAGTTTCCTCTTACATAGAGAAATACCGAAGAAAGTTTATTTCTTTGAATTTTCAGTAATCCTATTAGTAGAAGACATCTTGCAGAGAAGAGTCTTTTGACAGCTTTGGGAAGAGCATTGTCAAAATTGTCTATAGAAATAAGGATGTGATAAAACCATTTTTAGTACTCTCTGTAGGTGTTTTGCAATATTATGATTTTATTATGGAGTGGGTAATTAAATAGTTAGGAAAGGTTCATTCCTGAAAACAAAAATCAAATATAGAAAGAGCAAATACTTTTTAATCTTACCTATTCATGCTCTGTGCCAAGCATCCTGTTCTCTATGTATTTATTTTTCAGACTGACTGCAGCTGTGGAACGAGAATTCTTTGTATGTTTGCATTTAGTATCTCTAAATGACATTTGTACCCTTCTTGTGGTTGCTTGTTCATAATCATCTGCAACCCATGGTTTTGTTTTGATGGTTGGTATATTTTTTTAAAGTTTTATGAACTTCTGTCTCCCACATTTATTGCCTGAATCACTAAAAACTGCCTGCCATTATGTTAAGAATACTTTTTTGTTTGTGGGTAGAATTTCACATATTCTGAATCACAAGATGACATATGGTGGAAGAGTTGGAAGCACTTTAGATTGAGAGTAGGAGTCCTATATTTCTGATCTTGCTTCCCTTAAAAATAAATAAATCACTTATTTAGAAAGGAAAATGCATCTTTGATGATCTTCCAGTATCTGTAAAAGATTGTTTTCTTTAATGACTTTTTTTTCCTGTTATATAAAATACACAAAAGCTGGAATTACTCAAGTTACTCAATTTACTATGATTTAATTACAATAGATATGTAGTAATTTGGAGTCACTTCAGTGCTTTTCTCCCACACAGATGGAGCCATCTGAAATTAGTATTTGTGAGATAGGTTACGATGGGTTAAGATCTTAGAGAAAAATGCAAGCAGTTGAGCTCTGGCACTTTATTATTTTATTATTTTGGTCAAATTGGTTCTTGCAGCCTGGCATGCCATATGAGAGTCCATCACCTTCTACTTATTTATAATCTAATTTTCCTTCCACCTACATAAATCAAACTGACTTCCCCTGTTAGTTTTGCCTACTGAAGGAAGTAAATATTCCATATAATACAGGCTGTCACTGTGGAAGTCACATTCTTAAAGCTGGAATAGTAACTGATATTTTGTTTATATCATTCTGACTAGTGCTGAGTGAATACCAAGAATATTTTTCTCTTTGTGTCCTCTAGGTACGTTTCTCATATATGCGGATGAAGTATCTCTTCATCTCTTGGTTAGTAGTATTTATTGGCAGCTGGGTTATGTATGTTCAGTACTCCACCTACACAGAACTATGCAGAGGACATGACTGTAGGAAAATAATAGTAAGTATGTTTAGCATAGCTTTCTTAAGTGCTTGTCCTGACTAATTCCACAGCCAGTTTAGTCAGTGCAACATGCAAATTAATGAGATTCTGACATTCTGTCATGTAAGATTACATCTTCAATTACAGACAAAACCAATTATGGTTCTTAACATTGATTTGTATGGGATTATTAAAATTACTTTATCAGATTTTTCTTTCAGCAGTCAAACATTGGGGACACAGTTGTTGCCTCCTCTCTTGGGCAATTAATTAAGTATTTTTCTCCCTGTTTGTTTCAGTGTGATAAATACAAGACTGGAGTTATTGATGGATCAGCATGTAGCAGTCTTTGTGCTAAGGAAACATTGTATTTTGGAAAATGTTTGTCAATAAAGCCCAATAACCAGGTAAGGATATTTTCATCCAATCTAGTTTTACTATTTCCCATTGAAATCATAGAATCATAGAAACATCAAGGTTGGAAGAAACCTCCAAGATCATCAAGTGCCATCATGCCTACTAAACCAAGTTTCCAAGTGCCACATCTAAATGATTTTTGAACATCTCCAGGAATGGTGACTCCACCATTTTCCTAGGCAGCCTGTTCCAACACCTGACCACAGTTTCGGTAACAAAAAAAATTTCCTTATGTTTAATCTAAACATCCCCTGGCACAGCTTGAGGCCATTTCCTCTCATCCACCTCATCCTTTCCATCTCTTGGAAGAAAAGACTAACCCCCACTGCTCCATAACCTCCTTTCAGGTAGTTGTAAAGAGCAGTAAGGTCTTCCTTCAGCCTCCTTTCAGACTAGACAACCTAGTTTCTTCAGCCACACCTCGTAAGACCTGCCCCTCTCTTTGAAAACACTGCAGCACCACATTGACCTCCTTGTATTAAGGTGCCCAAACCCAAACACAGTACTCAAAATGAGTAAATGTCTTTGCCTGGAACATTAAGTAGACCTTATTGTCAACAAGCTCTATCTTTTTAATACAGATTATATCAAACTTAATTTGCTGTGACACACAGAGCATGTTTATGTATACAACTGTATCCTAACAACATATGCAAAGGTGGTAGTAATGCAAATACGCTGTTTCTCAGGCTTTTCATGTTGACAGTGTAGTGTCACCGTAGAGAGCAGTGATGAGTGGCATCCCTCAAATGTGCTGTTTAATATCTTTATCAGCAATATGGACAGCGGAATTGAATGTACCCTCAGCAAGTTTACTGATAACATCAAGCTTTGTGGTGTGGTGGACATGCTGGAGGGAAGGGATGCCATCCAGAGGGACCTGGACAGGCTTGAGAGGTGGGCCAGTGCCAACCTCATGAGATTCAACAAGGCCAAATGCAAGGTCCTACAACCAGGTCGAGGCAATCCCAGGCACAAATACAAGCAGGGTGGTGAACAGGTTGAGAGCAGCCTTGAGTAGAAGGACTTGGGGGTATTGGNCCAGAGGAGGGCCATTACAATGATTGGAGGGTTGCAGCACCTCTCCTTCAAGGACAGGCTGAGAGAGTTGGGGCTGTTCAGCCTGGAGGAGACTCCAGGGAGATCTTGTAGCAGCCTTCCAGTACCTGAGGGGCGCCTACAGGAAAACTGGGGAAGGGCTGTTTCCAAGGGGCTTGTAGTGGTAAGATCAGGGGTAATGTTTTCAAGCTGGAAGAGTATAAGTTTAGACTAGAAGTCAGGAGAAAATTATTCACAATGAGGGTGGTGAGACAGTGGAACAGGTTGCCCATGGAAGTTGGTGATGCTCCCTGCCTGGAAGTGTTCAAAGCCAGATTGGATTGGGACTTGAGCAGCCTGGTCTAGTGGGAGGTGTCCCTGCTCATGGCAGGGAGGTTGAAACTACATCTTTAAGGTCCCTTCCAACCTGAAGCATTCTATAAATGTGAAGTTGCCATTGTTTGAAGGTGCCCTGTGTTGTCTGTTTGCAGGACTCAGTTTTCTGATCTGTGCTGATACTCAGGCCTTGAAGGAGCATTTGGAGTACAAGTCGTCTTCAGATGATGGACTTATGCCACATTTTTTACTTTTATTCCCTCTTTCCTGCATAGATGTATTTTGGAATCTGGGGAAATCTGCAAACTGTTATAAAATGCCAGATGGAGGAAGCTGCTCACCTTAATTTTGGTACTGACCCAGAACCAAGGAAGGATGTAGTCCTATTTGATAAACCAACAAGAGGAACCACAGTTGAGAAATTCAAAGAAATGGTATATGGTCTTTTTAAAGTAAGTATGTGCTTATTTATTTTATTNAATGAGGTCACCCCTCATCCTCCTCTTCTGCAAGCTAGAGACCCAGCCCTCTCAGCCTTTCCTCATAAGGGAGGTGCTCTGCTTCTTTCATTATCTTCATTGCTCCATGCTGAACATTCTCCAGCATCAATGTGTCCTTTTTGAACTGAGGGGCCCAGAACTGGACACAATACTCCAGATGCGGTCTCACTAGTGCAGAGTAGAGGTGGAGAACCGCCCCCCCTTCTGATCCACACCAGGATGCTGTTGGCTCTCTTGGCCACAAGAGCACATTGCTGGCTCATAGTCATCCTGCTGTCCACTAGAACTGAAGGCTTCTTTTCCCGCAGTTGGAGAGAATGCCCTGTTGTGTGAACCTTGCTCAAGTGCATGCTAGAAAAATCATTAGCACAAAATTAGCTTCTCCCAGATCTACGCATCTCAAAGTTTGAAGTAACTGATTATCAGGTTGTTTCCTTACTTTTTAACAGATGGCAGCTGGTACACATCTTGCATGTCAACAACTTTTACTTGTATCTGTATAGAAAATATGGTAAAAATAAATGGTTTAATGCCATTTTTGGGGTTATTGTAACCAAGTATAGAGTACAATTGAAGCACAATTTGAAAACTGTTTGTGCTTGGAAAGTTACTGTGTTAACTGAGCAGCAAGAATCTCTAACCAGAATGACCAGCCTTCTGTTGCCATAATGCTACCCCAGAATTGTCATAATGCAGAAAAAGCACTTTGCTGTTTCAATACTGATTTACAGGTTTCCTTCTTAAAATTCTCTTGGTATTGTCTTAACTCCTATGTCTCCAGTGATGGAGATAATGATGTTCTAGCAGATTAAGCATATGTATACACATGCACACATAGGTAACACAATAATGTAAAGCTGATAACAGTTGCTGTACCTTAACAGTAGCTCTGTCTCTAAGAGTGGGTGAGCAGCAGGTGTTCTAGAGTAGTTTTTAAGGAGGATTTGGGAAAATTGTATCTGATTTTTTTTATATGTATTGCTGGTAGTTGAAAATGCAACAGTTCTGATTCCAGCAATGGCTTCTTTCTCTACATTGGTAAAAGAGAAGTGGTTAAATAACAAAATTATTTCAGTACGCTTCTCATGTGGGATTTGTACCACCAGTGTGTCTTGATCCTTTTTGTAGTTGGCTAAAATTGATAGTCAATACTGTAATTTCTCTATACCCGTAAGGTTTGATGAGCTGAAAAATTAAATGTGTTTAAACCTTTGAATTCTACATACTCTTTCCTAAGGGACTATTTACCAAGCTACTTGACAGTCTTTAGAAAAATCCTGATCTGATCAAGAACAATGGTTGAATTTTAAAGTTTGCATTTTGAAAAGCAAAGAACACTAGTATTTTCAGATCATATGCTTAGTGATTTTTGTAACCAAGGAAAACTAGAACATAACATATAGTATGGTTAGAATAACAGGAGGTAGAATCACAGGTAGATGGCTGGTAGTTACCTGATAACATACCTAATCTTTCTTATTTGTTGCTTTTAGGCAAGACTGGGTGAACAAGGAAATCTTTCAGAACTGGTTAGTCTCATCCTGTCTTTTGCTGATGCAAACAAAGATGGGAGAGTTTCATTGCCAGAGGCAAAATCTGCATGGGCACTTCTGCAGCTAGAGGAGTTTCTGTTAATGGTGATCTTGCAGGATAAAGAACATACCCCCAAACTGATGGGATTTTGTGGGGATCTCTATGTGACTGAAAGAGTTGAATATACCTCTCTGTATGGAATGAGCCTTCCGTGGATTATAGAACTTTTCATTCCCTCTGGTTTCAGAAGAAGCATGGACCAATGGTTTACTCCATCATGGCCAAGAAAGGCAAAAATAGCTGTAGGGCTTTTAGAATTTGTGGAAGATATTTTCCATGGACCTTATGGAAACTTTCTTATGTGTGATACCAGTGCCAAAAACTTGGGATATAATGATAAATATGATTTGAAAATACTGGACATGAGAAAAATTGTGCCAGAAATTAATTTGAAGGAAATAATTAAAGATCGTCAGTGTGAATCAGACTTAGACTGTATTTATGGTACAGACTGTAGAACTCTATGTGACCAAAGTAAAATGAGATGTACCACAGAAGTAATTCAGCCAAACTTGGCAAAAGCCTGTCAGCTACTCAAAGATTATCTGCTTCGTGGTGCTCCTCCTGATATCCATGAAGAACTAGAAAAACAACTGTACTTGTGTATTGCTCTTAAAGTCACAGCAAATCAGATGGAAATGGAACATTCTTTAATACTTAATAATTTAAAAACTTTACTGTGGAAGAAAATCTCCCACACAAATGATTCTTAGCTTCTCCATCAGTAGAAGACAGCATTGATGCCTGCCGCTAGAGGTGGCCTGCCACAGTTGGTGAAAACAATCTGCAACTTTTTTTAAAGACATTTCTTTACTCAGATTTCATTAATGCCTCTTGAACTCTGGCCCTTCAGTCAGTACTGTATGGCAGGGCTTCTCAACATGTCACTGACTCAGGCAGAGGCCAGAAGCATTTCTGGTGTTCTGGCACTATTTTGGAATCAAAAACCCTGCATGCTTGACTGTCATGTGCACTTTGTCAGAGGTTGAACAGGATGGAAGTGTTCACTCTGCCACCAGATCAACTGATGGCATGTCTTACAATTCTTTGAAAAAATCATTGCTCACTTGTGAAATACCTGCAAGATTTTTATCCTGAGTACTTTTGCAGAACCACCGCTAATGCAAACGTTGTGTTTGAGTCTAAGCTGCTGTTGTGAATAAACTGAACTATGAGACTGAAGTTTACCAATACCTTGGGCATGGCAGAATTTGCACATTAGTAACTTTTGAACTGTGGAAAATTACAATTTTATTTTAGAACTGACAAGTTGTAATGAAATTTAAATCTGATTGTTTACACCTTGTTACCTCATGCTTACGTATTGAATGTTTTAAGTAGTTTAATGAATTCCTTATACAGTGAATCAGAGTGGAAGCCAAGAATTTTAGAATATGCTATTTCTTAAAATAATTTATATAGCCAGCAGCAATATCAATATCTGTTTCAAAAACTGTGGATTACCATGTATGAATTGAAACCTTTAGTCTAAATTAAGCTGCAGCAAATACTGGAAAGATTGTGAATCAAGTCTGTTATATAAGAACTGAATTAAAGTGATAACAGAAACATCCTAACAGTTAAAGAAGAAACCTTGCATAGTCCAAGAATCTGCTATATACGGGGAAAAATAATAGAATAATAGTTATGGTATAGTTTTGACTCTTTATTGCCCATCCAAATGTAGCTAGACTTAATTCCTTTCTAGGCCTGAACTGTAGGACAGGAGGTGAATTGTTCAGGATCACAGTAACCGCTTAAACGTGACCTGTGAGACAGTTAACAGCTATGAGATAGAACACAAGGGAGCTCTGGTGTATTACTGTTTTCTTCTAGTAGCATCTACTGGGTGATCGCTCAGTTTCAAGTCATGAGTTAATAATAAACACTAATTGATCCTGGCAGCCCACTTGGCACGGCCACTGTAACCACCTCTAATCTTACATCTCAGTTGTTGCTGACATTTACATCTATGCTCACACTTACATATAATGTGATGTCCATGCAGTACTGTGTTCAGTGTTTATCTGTTTTCTAAAGCCTAGCCCCGTAATTTATTTTCAGCATAGCTAAAACCAAGCTTTACTTAAAGGCATTTCAACTCTTGAATTATTAAGCTGAAGTACAGGACCAGCATTTGTCTGTTTTCCCATACTGTATGTAATAGTAGGCAGGTTGGGTTAAAAGGCATACTGATTTGTAAACAGGTTTTTATTTAAGAATTACTATGCTGATTGTCTCCCAACTTGATAATATCCTCCAATCATAAACTAGTATTTGTAAACAGCAGTGCTTAACGTGGTCATGCTCTTGGTGAAAAAAATCTGACTGTAATTGCTACTACACTTCGGGCAGATTATTGAATCCCAAATTATGCTGGGTATTTTAAAACTGTAAAATTTGCTTGATAGTGCAGTTGTACAGATCATTTTTAATACTGTTGCATCAACCTGGAACTCCCATTGGAAAAAATTCTACTTCTGTTTACAGTAAATCACAAGCTTCATTTTTCATTTTGCTTTCCGTAGTGTTACTTACACCCGTGTCAGTACCTTTAAGTAAAACATTCTTCCATGTAGCCTACTTGATTCATGTTTTTACTGTGTAAGCCAACTTCGTAAGTTTAATGGAAACAAAAGTGGTGCCTATGAAACACGGACACATGACAAAAAGGGCAAGTCAAAGGCTGTGCAACTTAGTGATTATACAAGAAAATTAATTCTTCAGTGATATGAAGTATTCAGCTCAAGACAGTACCTGTTTCAGAAGCAGTCAGAGCTTGGAGCAAAGCGTGTGGATGTGCTTACACTGGGTTACTGAAGAAAACTTAAGTACTTCCACTAGACATGTTATTCCTTAAATCTGCTACAGTTAAGTCATGGTAAGGGAAGTCTTCCCATTTGTGTTCCTAAAAACGTAAGGCTGCCTTTAGAAGCTGCTGTTAACTACTGCTTTTTTCTTAAGTTACATACAGATTTTGCTACAGTGTTAAGTATACTGAAGAAAAATTTTGAATCTCTTTTTAGTTAGTAGCAGTAAGTTCTTACATACAGTTGTTGATACTAGTCACAGCAGAAATTAATGAAATAAAATTATTCCTATTAGGCAGGGAAAGCAAATGCAGCAGCATTTGCATGCAAATGCAGCAATCACCTCTGCTCTCCTCTGTGAAGTTTAATTTATACAGTACTTTGAAAGAGAGAAAAAAACCTTAAGGCTAGAGACTTATATGAATCATTAAAAATATTCTTTATGGATGTTACATTAATAAGCCAGTCTTACACAGTTGCTTACTCCATAAATTTATTGCCACTTTTTCCAAAGTGTCATAGAAAACTGTGGAAGTTGTCTTAACTATCAGCTGCACGCTCCTGGGCCCTGAGAAAGCTTGCCTTCTTCTGAGCAACACGATCTTTCTTCTGGGCGAGTGACATCTTGGGACAGTTCCATCTGCAATATAAGCACAGCGTGTGATCCAAGGCAGGAATAAGCAAAATGATGGTCAAGAAAGCTGCAGTGCACCAGAACTACGCTTGAATGTATTTCCAGTTCTGTCACATGCTTTAGTTCCTTGTAATGACTTAAGACTGTAATTACAGGACCACAAAAAGGCAGCATTAGACTGCAATAGTTTTAATTCCTCAATAGGCAAGCTCAGTACTCTCTTGTGACAGTACAAACAGTATCAGTTCCAATGCAATAGCTGTGCCTCAATTTTATTTCTGGACCTTTCAAAATTCAAAATACTTTGACAAATTAGTCTGCCTGCAACTGAAGTGAAGCAGCTTTACCACAGAAGACACAAGAACCTAATGATACACTTAAGGAGTTGCAGCTATTCAGGCTACAGGCATGTTCCATTTTCAGATTATTTTTTTTAATAGTAGAAGATTTTAGATTCCCACTGCTGAAGTTAACTCCTGATGGAGTACAACACTGCTTGCATCTTAATCTGATCTAAAACAGGAATTTTAACACAACTGCAATGTGAACTGCATTACTTATTTAACATTAATATCTGCAACAGAGGAGTCACCTACAACACTGTGGAGGGACTTTTCACAGGAGCTTGTACTGAAGAAATGATGGGTAATGGCTTTCAACTGAAATGAGTAATGGCTCATTTTAAAAGGGTCAATTAAGTAAAGGGTCAATTTAGATTACACACTAAGGAGGAAATTCTTCACTGAACAGGTTCCCCAAGAAAGCTGTGGATGTTCCATCACTGGATGTGTTCAAGACACCATAGGGTGAGGCTTTGGGCAACCTGATCTAGTGGGAGGTATTCCTGCTCATGGCAGGGAGTTTGAAACTAAAAGGAACTTCAAAAAGTCCCTTCCAGACAAAACCATTCTACAGCTTTATTTTACCTCTTTTTCTTGACTTCTCTCTTAGGCTTCTTTTCATGAACTGGATTATCCCGTATAGCAGCATGAGCTTTTTTATACATTTCTTCCATCTGAAAAAAATAAGTTGTCCATAGTGGTCAAGTTACAGGATCACAAAAAAAATAAATCAGTTAACTTCACCAGAGCATGCACTATAAGCAGGTTTTATCATAATATAGCTAGTAATTTTAGTGTGGTTGTCTTTAAAACACTTTCTTCATACAGATCAATGCCACAGGATACTGAAATTCCTACTATCATAAAGAGACATTTTAAAGCTCCAAACCCACAGCTTAAGATACAAAATAGAAAAAGTATTTTTATCCTCAAGAAGTTTGGGAACCAAAGGCAGACTAATTACTGACTATTTAACAGGTCTTATAAATACAAGCCATCATCTTGCAATTGAAATACTATTCCCCCTGAAGCCTAATCCCAGTGCCATATCTTCCCCACATTTAAATTACAAGGCAGTCTATGAAGTTATTCTACTTCTCAGCTAGAATACTCTGTGCTTACTGATTAAATCAACATAAAGAACACAAACTTGTAATCTTACCACTTTTCATACCCAAGAAACTCAAACTGTTAAGACAGACAGATTAATAATTCTTGCAAGAACCACAATATTCCCTGTGTTGTCTCTAAAGATGCAATAACATTGCCCTGTCTCAAAGACAGCAATTTTAGAAATACCTTTGCTGGTGGTTAATTGAAACCACTTGATTCCAGTTGTAAAAAATATTCTAGGTGTGCAAAGTTAATTATCTAGCTATTGACTGACCTATCCTGGACTCACTTCACTGCAATACATGCTGTAAATATAATTTTGTTCAGTAAACAGATGAAGTTGGCATTTACAATACAATATTACTAATTTTTTAAAAATTAGCAGTTAGTTAAAAAAAAAACCCTTATACAAACCCCATAGTAATAAAGGGATCAAGAATGAGGTTAAGTTTTCCACAGCCAAAAAAGGGGATGCAAGAAGCTCCAGGAATGCTACCTAACTATCTGTAAACCATATCTGACAAAGCCCATCCTCACAGCTGCAGAAATGCCAGGCTGCAACTACTCAGGATCAGAAATGGGTGGGCAGCATGTATAGAAACTTTAATTTCTGTATCAGAAAAAAAACAGTAGTGGTCCGGCTTAGAATGCAGCCTTTATATTCAGAATGTTAAGCTTCAAAACAGGAAAAAGAGATCTCCCTTTCAGAAGATATAAAATATACAACACAGCCCTCAATGAAGGAATGAATTTTTTAACTTGCATGCATAACATACAGTATAAGTCATTATTTTACATACCAAATTTATCTATATGACTAGAGAAGTCCCTATGCATCTCTCAATGCACAAGAGGCAGTCAAATAATTCTCACCCCATCAGGTGTAATGTTGTTCTTGATGTACTGGGAGAACTGTTTTTTGTAAGCATCTTCATCCTCCTCCATCAGGTAACGCATGTAATCTGCAACATTTTGCCCCATGATATGCTTGCGGTGAACCTCTGCATTGAATTCTTTGCTTTCCGAGTCATAACCAGGAAAACGTTTGGTACTACAGAAGACCAATTACAGTCAGATTAATACATGTTGCCACATGCTCCAAAATTCAGGCATGAAGAATGTAAAGTACCAGTCATATCTTACAGATACCTGAGGGGACAGAACCCTCTACTTAAAATCTAAGAGATAAAGAAAATGAAGAAATCAGCGTTAAGTTGATCTCAGCCGCCATCAGTCCCGTCTTGAAACAGAGCAGCACATCACATACACACCATGGACCAACTAGAGAGTGCTCAGTCATTGGGATTATCATCATGTAGCAGCCGTCCGAAGAAATAGACAGTTAGTCAATAATAACTAGGACAGCAGAAGAGAGTAGGAAAATACACAAGGGCTAAGGTGAGCTTTTCCCCTCCAAATACTGCTATCAGAAAGTAGCAGCCAACTGTAATGTCACTGTTACATAGCACTGCCATTCATAGCCTGTGACAGGAATTGTCAAAATTTCCACATGAAAATTTTAAGTGCAGGTGGCCTGCTGAGACCTACTACTGTACTGACAATTGTAGCAAATGTCAATGGTTTTGCATCTGGGATGTAGTTTCTCATAGTTAATACCTATACACAATTTGCCAAAGACTTAGAACAGTCAAATACTGAAGAATATGTACTTAAATGCATTTAATCAGTTATGATTTTAAATTAAATCAACAAGATGGCCCTTTACTTTCTGTAAATGTAATAGCCTATCTTGATAGTTGCAAGATGCCTAGCAGCACTACCGGGACTGCACTTGAGCATTAAAAAAATAACCAACAAACAGACAAAGCATGCCACCCCATCCCAAACATAGGCTACATAATCATTAACAGGTCATAACAAAATGATTTCAACATAAGGCAACACTGTAAGCAGACTGTAATATACAGAAGTAGTTCAGGTTCAGGCTATTGGAATTCTTCCAAACGCACTAGATTACCTATGGGGGATGGACAGACCACCATCCACTGCACCCTTCAGAGCACCAAAGACTTTGTTTCCAGTGGTAGTTCTGGCAAGACCTGCATCCAGATAGCACGTGAAAGCACCAGGCTTTCCATCCACACTTTCCACGTTGTATTCATCACCAGTGACTTCAACTTGACCTTCATAGATCTTATCAAGGCCAAATTTATTCAGAAGCTGTGGGGAAAAGAAAAAAGGTACTTCCAAAATTCCTTCAATTTTTTGACACAATAGTGAGCACAACAAAGCTCTTAACAACTACCACGGTCTGTGGAGTTTCAGAGTTTCGTTCCAACAGGCACACTAGTGAACTTATGACTTACTCATGAGCTCCCATGAGAAGTCAATGGATGCTGTTTACAAGATTTCAAACTCTTAAACCTATGTCTTGGAATATGATCCCGACTCCCTCCCCACAACGAAGACTGAGGAAAAAAGAGTGGGCTGCTGGATTTGTAACTGTGGTGTCACACTTCACCCTGCGGTGAAGTCACAAGGCCATGAAATCTATGAAAATTACTTAGTCAAGCCCACCATCAGATGTAGAAAGTAACACAATGCTTAAGAAAGTGGGTTTTCACTCACGTAAGAAAACCAGAAAAACAAAGCAGGGACTTCTAGACAATCTAACAGATACATACCCTGCGTGCCAACAGCAAACCTGTACAGTACGCCGCTGCGTAATTGGTCAGGCCAACCTTCACTCCATACTTTGGCAGCTCATGGGCGTAAGCAGCACAGACAATCATGTCGCCTTCGATTCTGGCATAGGCAATCTGACAACAAAAGTTAGCATTCTCTCAGCTAATTCTGGGCTCAATTTATTGTTTTTCTAACACCTACTTAAGCCAACAGGAATTCTGTTTAGAAATGTCTGGCAAACTTTGCATTAAAGCTCGAGGAGATGCACTTTTATTTTTTTAAAGCTGTAACTCCTCAAGTACTGACACAAATAATGTAAAACTGTACTAGAAAAAGCATGTATCAGCAACAACTTTTATTTACCCCTCTACATACATCAAGAGACCAGGAAACTGCCTACAAAAATGACCTTTCAAAAGAACCACTATGGATGCGGGTAAGAGTCAGTCCCACTTTCTGCATACAGTTCTCACAGAACACAGTGTATAGTGCAACTCAGGAAAACACAAAACCCATCTGATACAGAGTTCATTATAACACTGTTTCTACATTTCTTATGAAATGTGTGGGACTGAGACTTTCATCATCTCACAAATCTCCCAGCACAATAGCACTATCAGCTGCTTCTACTGTGCCTTTCACAGAGAACCTTTTCCTTTTGACTTCCATACCTCCTTTCTACATCCCAAAGTTGCTTTCTTAGTACCTTTCCAGTATGTAGGAATCCTGCATAATCAGTCATCTGACTGATGGTCTATCATTTGACTGATATGGTCAATCTACTACCATTTATCTTTTTTCAAAGATCATTATAACTACAAAACCTTGACCAATTTTTTTGTCTAAACTGACTGTAAAAAACAGCAGTCTCCACCGTTCTCAACAGACAAGTATTCTATGAAGAAAAAAAATTAGAACTTACACTTCTCTAGCCACTTCTTTTTTAATATTTATTTATGAGACAAACAACACATGCAACTTTTTAAGTTCAAAATTAGTCAAAGCATTCTGAAAATTAAGTAAATCACAGTGAGAAAGTGTGTACAATGCAACACAACTGCACAGTTAATAAGCATGAAAAAATATCTACTACTGTTCTTTACCAGCCTTCTCTCATCTCATGGGAAAGCTGCCATAAGGCCTAGCTGCTTCACATGAGCCACATAACATCACAGAAAAAAAACCTCAAAAGTAAAGGCACCTTTAGAAACAATACAAAAATCAAAACATGCCAATGAATGGTCACAGTCAACTTCACTGTCTTTGATTAAGCAAAAATGCCCTTTTAGGACTATCCTCCCTCTCCCTAAAATATTATTGCATCATTAAAACAGTACAATCTTATTAACATTACTGAACAATGTTGACCCTAATAGAGTTAATTTTGTGTCATAAATACATGGATACTGATGTTATGCCAATGTTAAAGGTTGAAAAATAAAGTATAAGAATATAGTATAAGAACTGCTCAGAGCAGGCCTAAAAAACCCCAGCTGCTTCAATCATCTCCCTCTCACAGGGAAAGTTGGTAAGGAAGTTTTAAGCACCACAACCCTTACCTGGCAAATGATGTCTCTGTTAGTTACACGCACAATCATCCTGTATTTAGGGGTGTTGTACTTATTTTTATCTTGAATTACCAAACGTTTGCGAGCATAATAATCAGTTTTTCCCTCTGAAAGACAACAGTTACAGTGTGAAAAATGTGTATGAAAAAAGTGGGAATATTCAATAATGACATTTAACAATAGGGTACAAGGAACTGAACAATACCTCTTCTTCTTCTGAATTTCACTTGGTACCTCTTGAAGTATGCTTTATTCTTGACAACTTTCACAAACCCCTTGAATAAGAAATACAACTAGGCATTACAACCCAATCACACAAGCCAAGACTATTCTATCTAAACGTGTTATGAAGAAAATGGTAGCAAAATTAATGTTTATTTAGACATTTAAATTTTAATAAGCATGACAAACACAAAATAGAATAACACCCTAATACATCAAACCCCACAATTTGTGTCTTTCCCGCAGCTACGCACGTACTTCTCCTCATAACGCCATGCAGCTTCGAGAAAACCAGTCAATTTTGTTAACAGAAGATGTGCCTGCAACCCGTCACTCCCCCACAACCAGTTATTTCCCTGACGGGTTCCACCATGAAGCCGGCCTTCCGCAACCCCCCAACACACAGCGACGGGCCGTAGCCGTAGGTCTGCCAGGCCCCCTTCCACGGATCCTCTTCCGATCAACCCCTCCGCCCGCGCCCACTCCCGCTCCCTCCGCGCCGGCCCACCGCCACGCGCCGGCGGCCCGAGAACAGCCCAGCCTGTGGCCGCACCAGAAGGAGAAGCCGTGGTAGCGAGGCCGGGCTGGACCGTACCGGAGCATGCCAGACCTCACCGGGGCCCCACCAGACCGCCCAGCAGTTGCCGTTCCGGCGCTAATGGTAGCCATTGCCATGCTGGAGGCGCCGGAGGCAGGCCGTGCCCCGGGACAATCGAGCTCCATCCGGACGGACGGAGCAACGCGGTGGACACAGAGCGCTGGGCAAAGTGTCCCCGCAGCACGCGTGTGCCGCGAGGCCGGTACTGACCATCGTGCCAGGTACTGTCCGGTCTAGGCCTAGGCCGGGGCCCGCTCCGCACAACGACTGCGCTCCGCAGCAGGGGGGAAAAGGCTGCGCCAACCGCGCAGCCTCAGCTCCCAACCTCGCCCGCGAGGCGGAGCGACGCCCTGCCCTGCTTCCGCCGCCCTGCCCCCTGGCGGTCTGGAGGAATCTCCTGCACGGCGCTACCGGGCCGCTGAGAGGTCATGTACTACTGGGATCGGGCTTCCCGCTGCCTGGCTGCGGGCCCGTGGGCAGCGGGGCACTGACCAGAACAGAGAAACACAATTCCAGATAAAAAGTAGTGTTGTTGTTCTCTGGTGTCCACATTTCCAAGTGTTCCCTCACTAACTGCCTGAGCAGCTGTTAGCTGTTATACCACAACAAAGGGATTCCTACAACAGAAAAATTAATAGATCTGATCCTAAAAATAACCACTTATGGGTACGTTATAGGATTTAAAATCGTAGCAGTTTCTAGGGAAGGCTCTCAGGTTATTCAAACAGTAAATAAAACAATGAACCAACAAAACTCAATTGAGTACTGTTCTTAAAGCAAGTTATAGATGCTTAGGGTAATTGATATTTGATTAATTTATTTTTGTGTTAATTAAACACAAAAATACACATACTGGGACAAATCAAATGGGATCAGATTTCTTAATGTTGTCACAAAGAAGTGCACAAAGCCAGCATTTTTGTTCCTGATGCACACGTCTATGCCAATTACTATACATAGATGAATATTTTTTAAAGTCCATTTTTTTTTATAGATAGTCACAAGAGAATTAATCATGGAATCATAGAATC
>VZRI01002363.1:419384-452682 GCA_013397515.1 Upupa epops | reverse complement strand
CTGCCACAGCAGGATCACCCAGACCAAGTGGCACAGGAACACAGCCAGGCGGGGCTGGAACATCTTCAGGGAAGGAGATTCCACAGCCCCCCTGGGCAGCCTGTGCCAGTGCTCCGGGATCCTCCCTGGGAATGAGTTCCTGCTGATATTTATAGGGCACCTCCTATCGATCTAAGGATTAAACAACTTCCTAGAGTCAACCTGATCGCCTCACAGCACTCTGATACCAAAAACAACCATGAAAAAATAACACAGACACATATTATTATCGAATCAATGAATTTTGGAAGCACAGAAGGTCAGATTAATTCCCGTTGAGCTACCTATAATGGAGTTACACCAGCAATTAATTCAGACCTGGGAAATTAATGACTTGCTTATGGGTGTGAAGGAAGTCTGCAGCCTAGCTGAGAGCTGAACCTGTTCCATTGCCATAGGCACAAGACCAGCAGACCCAGGCTTGGGTGGAGGTTGGTATTAATTCATTAACAAAAGATTCATCCTTTCCTAGAATACAAATTTCCATCAGATATTCCGTGATGCAGTGATAACATCTCAGCATGATCATGTACAGCACCATATTGTTATGATCATCTTAGCAAAGAATCATAGGGTTGGAAGGGACCTCCAACAGGCATCCAGTCCATCCCCCTACCACAAGCAAGGCCATCAATCCCCAGACCAGATTGCCCAGAGTCCCAGCCAGCCTGACCTTGAATAGCTCCAGGGATGGGGCCTCTACCCCTTCACTGAGCAACCTGTTCTTGCAATCCCCCAGACTGAGATTCAAGAATTTTTCCTGATGTCCAGCCTCACTCTGCCCTTTTCCAGCTTCAAACCCTTGTCCTATCATTCCCTGTCCTTGGGAAAGGCCTTAGCCATTCTTCTGACAGCCCCTTTCAGGGGTTGGAAGGTCACTCTAAGGTCCCCCTGGAACCCTCTCCTCTTCAGGCTGAACAATCCCAACTCTCTCAGCCTGTCCTCAAAAGAGAGGTGCTCCAGCCCCTGCTAACAAGGATTAATACTGTTTATGATTTACGTGTAAGCACTTGATATCAACTTCTCACAGAAGCATGGATTAATTGGGATATTAACTTGGGAGGTTTTGGAATTCAATCACTACTCATTGAGAGTTTCATTCCCTGTTCCCACTTTAGTTTCTTACATCCCCCATGTGGATTAACCATTTCCAGTGATTTGGAAATTTTCTAACACTCTCAAGGTCAGATCAAAAGGCCAGAATAACCCAATCGTCATGTCAGACAAATATTAATTCCTGATATTAATTAGATCTTGATGCTGCAACACTTGAGGTCCCTTCCAACCAGGCATTCTATGAGTGTGTGAACACCAGAGTTCAAGAAAGGGCCACTGCTTCACCTCATGCTGTCATCTGGTGCATTTGCCCCACATGTGTCAAAGGGATGAAGGCTCAGGACTCCGTACTGTGTGCTTCCTGCACTCTGCACACCTAAATATTTATGCAACAAGGCAGAGAGCCTGAATTATTGATGGATCCGTACGTATGCAGTGCTTCACAGCTGCTGCCTAGCTCCACTTGGAAGTAGGTTAAGTATGGTTTACATTCAAGTTCTTGGATTTGATTCCATTAATAGGAAAAACGTTGCCTGCACCATACATCTTCATTGGAGGGCTCTGTGTCAGACAGTCTCCACAGGAAGGTTTCCCAAGTCTCCAGACAAACCGGGTCTTTTTGGAAAGTGGAGGAGTAAGACAACCACTGAAACCAGAACCAAGCAGAACAGAGTCTCCCAAACCACAGCGCCACAAATTGAGGGTGTCTGATTGTTCGCAAGAGGGTGGTGATGTAGACTTTAATGATTTTCTTGAGGAAGACCTGAAATTACTAATGAAGGAATTCATCAGAAAATACCCTTTCCAATCTGCCACATCTTAAAAGACTGTACAAGCATGAGGAAAGGAACAATTCAGCTAAGCAGCTCAAAATTGCAAAGGCAGCTCGACAGGGGCAATTCCAGCTGGCAATATTACCTGGAATACTCTATTACAGCCAAGATAAAGATGTCCATATTGCAGCTGCTGGGAAAAGTGCAGACAGAAGGTCATCTATGAGGTCTACATACCCTCTCTGAACATGAGCATGGCTTTCCAAGCTCAGGTCTGCCCTTTTCACTGAGCTCTACCTGACAGGCCCTAAATAATTCTAAACATAGAGAATCATTTCTCTTGAGATCTGGTCACTGTTAGGCAAATGTTACCTGCTTAGAACATCTGGCTCCATCACTGCTGCCACATCTGTGCTCTGGAAGGAAGACTAACGACTCGGTAACAAGACTACATTTTCTCATGGAGCTACTCCACTGGCTTAGTGTAAACTTAGGGTCTTCCTGACTCCTTCTTCCTCGAGCAAGGAAAAGGCAAGCAGGCAGCATATTTTCACTGAGATGAAGAAAACATCCTGTCATTTGAGAGGCTGGAAGTTAATTGTAAATGGAGTTTGCAGTGCAGGGTGTGAAACTGTGACAGGCATTTGTGCTGTGTGATAATATTAAAGAATTCGTAGGAATGCAATCTTCATGAAAAATTCATACGACGTTTCGAGAGGATGAAGTACTTGTAGGTGACTGATTTTCTAGTTGTCAGCCTTGTGACTGGTCACTTGGAAGAGCACCAGCCTGTGTTTTGCTTCGGTTGCTTTTGCCACGCTCACGCTCCCATAGGCAGGGAGCGATACAGGAGTGGAACTTTCTAAAGTTTATGATGACTCAGTCATCTTTTTTTTGCTGGTTGCAATCGCCCTTTTCTTTCAGCTGCTTAAACCAGGTAGATCTTCCAGAAGAGAACAACTATTGCTTTACTACACTTTAGGGCATTCCCACAGGCTGTAAGGAAAGAAGTATTTTTATAGACTTTTAAGAAACTCTTTTTGATGACTCTACTGGGGGTTGAGTGAATGAAGACCAGCTGCAATCAGGGACTGTGACAAAGCTCTTGGGAGCAACAGCTGAAGATCTTGATGCTTTTCAGAACAATAAAACCCTCATAGTTGGAAAAGACCTCCAGGATTATCAAGTTCAACTCTCATCCCAGCATCTCCCCAAACCCTAGACCATGGCCTCAAAGGCTCTAGCTACTCACATTTTAAACACCTCCAGGGATGGGGACTCCATCACCTCCCTGGACAGCATGTTCCAGTGCCCAACCACTCTCTCAGGAAAGAACTTCTTCCTCAGATCCAATCTAACCCTTCCCTGATGCAGCTTGAGGCCATTTCTCCTTGTCCTGTCATTAGAAATTTGGGAGAAGAGACCAGCAGCAGCCTCGCTACAACCTCCTTTCAGGTAGCTGCAGAGAGCACTAAGGTCACCTCTCAGCCTCTTCTTCTTTAGACTAAACAACCCCAGCTCCCTCAGCTGCTTCTCATGGGGCCTGTTGTCCAGCCCTCTCCCCAGCGTTGTTGCCCTTCTCTGTCACTGCTCCAGCCCCTCAATGCCTTTCTGATACTGTGGTACCCAAAAGTGGACTCAGTACTCAAGGTGCAATTTCATGAGTGCAGAGTACAGAGGCACCATCACCTCCCTCCTCTTGTTGGTGACACTGTTCCTGATCCAGGCCAGGATGCTATTTGCCTTCTGGGCCACCTGGGCACCTGGCTGGTTCCTGTTCAGCTGGTTGTCAGTCAACACCCCAGGTCCTTTTCCACCAGGCAGCTCTCCAGCCCCTCCTTCCCCCAGCCTGTAGCTGCTGGAGGTTGTTGTGTCTGAAGTGCATGACCTGGCACTTGGCCTCGTTTAACCTCCATCCTGTTGGCTTCAGCACATCTCTCCAGCCTGTCCACATCCCTCTGCACACCTCCCTTTTCAGAAGCCATGCTGAGACCTAATTCACCGATCATTTGTGAGGTGCCATGAATGGTTCATATCAACTCATTTTTCAACATTATTTCATTCAGAGTAGGAGACAGCAATAAGAAATCTCATTTTAACTCTATAAGCCATAGGAATAAGCATGAAAGAGAGGCTTCAGGTCCATGACTTCTGCTAGATACTGCGCTCTCCTAGAGGTTACTGCAGTGAGCAATGTCTCTGCTTGGAGGCTAAAGACCATGGGAAGTTCTTCCAGAACAGTCCCTAACTGGGGCTCACACAGTCTGCTTATAGGTGCCTCTTTACTTTGAAATTCCCAGTGTAAAAGCTGGCCTGGAAACCTCCTTTGAAAACCCCTTTGGAGAGCTGAGCAGTTGAGCAATAAATCAGTGTCAAAAGGATCTTTCCACAGTTCAAGAGAAAGCAGCTACGAAGAACACAGGGGGAAATAAAAAACCACTCCAACCAGAACACGTAACCTTCACTTTTCTGTGCAGTACATTTCAAAGTCAGACTATGGCACTCATCCTCCTGCCTATGGCAACGATGAACCTTATTTTACCTCAAAAGTCAAAGCATGATTTAAGGACGAATGACTTCTCTCTGATAAAACAACTGGGCCTAGGGAAGTGTCTAACAAATCCCTGAAGACACCCAGTATTTGACTTCCATCCAAAAATAGAAGTGCTCTCAAGCAACAAGTAATTGCTACACGATTGGGGGATGTTTGGGTAGGTAAAACCAACAACCAATTAGTCTCTGTAGTCATTAAATTATTAGACAGCATGAAAATTAAACTCTAGATTGATCCGACTCAGCAGCTCCTTCATGTTTAGTTAATGCCAAGAGTTGGGTCTCCAGCTTGGAAAACAGGAGACTGAGGGGTGACCCCATGACTGCTGATCAAGATGGAAAGAGCAGGGGTCAGGAGGAAGGGGCCAGGCTCTGCTCAGGGGCACCCAATGCTAGGACAAGGGGCACTAGGTGACAGTTGGAACAGAGGAGACTCTACATCAAGAGAAGCAACTTCATGGTGAAGGTGCTGGAAGCCTGGAAGGGCTGCCCAGGGAAGTCGTGGAGTCTCCTTTTCTGGAGAGGTTTCAAATGACTGGATCTAGGGGATCCTGCTGTGGTAGGGGGATTGGAGTGGATCATCTTTTGAGGTTTCTTCCGATCCCTAACTGGGATTGTGCAATTCTTTGAAGACACCTCCATGAACAAGATGGAGTCAGGCTATCAAACAAATGATTCTACATACATGAATAATTCATTTTGGTGATGTTATTACCAACTAATTAACAAAATACACAAGATTTTTTAAAATACAGAAAAATTATGTTGTGACTAAACATTACTGGAGGAGTTTGACTTTGCTCTCCCAAACCATCAGTGCAGAGCAAAAGGATCATAGAATCATTAGGCATCAGAAGGGACCTCGAAAGATCATCCAGTCCAATCCCCCTGCCACAGCAGGATCGCCCAGACCAAGTCGCACAGGAACAGAGCCAGGCAGGTCTGGAACGTCTGCAGAGAAGGAGACTCCACAGGCAGCCTGTTCCCACGCTCCGTTACCCTCACTGGGAAGGAGAACAGCAGCAGAATCTCTTCTCCCTGTTAATTTTACATTCTCCCTCCCATTTTACCTCGGTACTGTCAAGCCCAAGTTCCATTAAATGTGCTAATTAAGAATATACTTTCTTCGATTATAGTTTAAATTAATTGCTTCACATATCTTTACCATGCTACACGTTTAATTGCATCTTAAAATGCAAAAAGCTAGCTGCTGCATCTAATTTTTCCATGCAATGAATCACCTCTACGGATTCCTTCATATATTATCACTTCATGGAAAGGGCTAATAAGCGATGGCAAACGAACACAGTAACGAAGTGAAAGCTAATTGTTTATATATTCAGGTTTTATAGTAAATCAGAGATAACCTTTTCCCTTTTGTAGCAGAGAAAACTGTCGTTAAACCTATGTTGTTATTGTATAAAAGAAAATAAACTGAATACTTGATGTTGGGCTTTTCTTGATCGCAGAATGGTTTAGATAGGAAGGGAGCTAAAAGATCATTCAGTTCCAAGTGTCCTGTGATGGGCAGGGACATCTCTCACCAGAGGAGGGTTCCCAGAGTCCCATCCAACCTGGACTTGAACACTTCCAGGGAGGGAGTATCCACACTCTTCCTGGGCAACCTGGGCCAGTGCCTCAGCACCCTCACAGGGAGGAATTTCTTCCTTGCAACTAATCTAAATCTCCCCTCTAATGGCCTTCATGAGAAAAAAGGAAGAGTACTAGTCTGTTAGCAGACTATTATTATTTATATAGACGTATATAATCTATCATATATATTTCACATATATTTATATATAGTACTACTATGTTATTTATTTTATAAAATAACCCAGAATAACCCAGAAGGAACTTCTTCCCAGTAAGGGTAACAGAGCATGGGAACAGGCTGCCCAGACTTTCAAAACCAAACACATTTCTAAGCCCTGTTGAGGAAATGACGATAGGCATGGTTAAAGTCGAGCCTATGTTCAAGCATTTTGTGGTTTCAAGTCTGTAATTCAGTATTGGAAGAGGAAGAGCACTTAAAACACAAACTGCGTGGGGTTTTCTTTTCAAATTAAACAATTTAAGCACTGAAAACCTTGATTTTCAGGTTTTGATGTTTAGTTTCAGCTTGTAAATCAGAAGAATAAGAGTTGCACTTCACAGCAGAGCAATGAAGTGCTTCGAGCTTTTGTTTAGGACTAGTTTTACTTTTCATTTACAAAGAACCTTTACAACCTGCAAAGGGAGAAGAAGAATCTTTTTTTCAGTCACCTGGAAAATTTCTGTCTAAAGTTTTGTTAACATTATCTCACTATGACAACTGAGACCATGGAAACTCCAATGCTCTTTTCATTCCCTTTCTCTGGATCATCCTGAAACGCACTTTATTGTGAAGAGTTGAGGATAAACACCCATGTTTTCACTGTTGAAATGGAAAGGCATTTCTTTTTCTCCATACAATTAGACATTTCTTGCACTTCCTCCAATGAAACCTTTCAACAGCAGCCAACATCCGCTAAGATTACCACACAGACTTCTGTCGTCTTTGCCAGAATTGGTGCTTTTGGGCAGATGGATGTTTTTCACTGAAAGTCATCACTCTATTGCATTAATTTCCTCCCAATTCCATTCTGCTTTTAGAACAACTTCCGTAAATATTGATCTTTTCTTGGAAGACTGGTTAGATTTCTTTACCAGACAGATTTCCAAGCTTCCGTATGAGGCAAGCCATCGGAAGATATCATCTCCTATCACACAACATTATTACCCCAGCAACTGAATGCAATTCCCTCCAATCATCTTTGTGATAGTTTGATTTTTTTTGATACTTTTTGATTACAAAAATCTTTTGGGAGCTCCTATCCTGAGACAGACTCGCTGGGATTCTATCTGCGACAGCAAAGCAAGGAACAAAATAAGAAAGATTACTTAAGTCTCCTTAATTCTGCCGAACGGGTTTCATTAAGCAGAACAAATGAAATGAAACAGTTGGAGAGCCATTAATGTCATTACAGGTCTCATTAGTCTTTGTAGTCTAAACATCCATATTAGGGATGCATCTAATCTGGGCAGACATTTATATTGGAATATGAACTCTAGTTGAGGGATCAAATCCCTTCTTGCATTGGTAATGGGAACATTCACTCTGATTTACTCATCACAAAACAGCAACTCGCTTCCTTTTATTGATTAGGGCCATCCTTTACTTCAGCTCTGTCCTTTAATGAGCACAACACAACTGGCAAATATCTCGAGATTGCCCACTGTTGTAATTACATGACAACAACTAATGAACAAACCTACTCTATTTTGCTTGTAATTTACACTGACGGCTCTCACAACATTCAGATCTGGAGGAGCAACCCTGAGCCAACGGATGTACAACGTGTTTGAAACTGCGGAACACTGAACTAGAGTCACTTTATAAACTCAAACACATAGAGCTAAGCCTGGAAGGACAGATGATGCTGGCACGTGAAGCATCATAGCTCTCTGGCCTTATGTTACTCACAGGATTCCTCAAAACGTCCCAACTATAACAAGCAAATGGAAAATTCAGGTTACTCAGTGTCCCGTCCAACATAACCTTGAACATCTCCAGCGTGATGGGGCACTGACTCAGTGTAACTGTTAATATGGAAGGGAGATGGAGGAGAAGTCTCTTTTCTTTCCTCCTTATAAAATCTGTTGTGACTTAAATTAAAATCTTCATTGACTGCCCCATCTACGCCAGAGCACTGTGCGTTCCCGTAGCAGCAGCTTCCCGTAAGCTGCAGTCAATGGGAAGAACATCTGCTCTGAGCCGCAGGGTCGCGTTGCTCTATGCTTTCTGACACAACTTCACCCAAACCCCAGAAATCTTTGCTCAAATATTCCCACCAGAGGAACAGCATTCCAAAGCACAGGCTGAAACAGTCTTTAAATTGCCATTTACCTACAGAAAATGATATTTGCTGATTGCCGATTACCACTCTGCTACAAATCACTGCAGCTTTGAAACGCTACCGCGGCGCTCTGCCGATACTCATTTCACTCTATAGCCTTAAATGCACAAGAGACTCTCTCTGTTTCCAGCTATTAAATTTCATATTATTTCATTTCCTACTCTGGATTATATTCTCTCATTTATTTACTCATTTAAAAGAAAATTGGCGGTTCTGAAAGCAAAGGATTGACAATACCCATCCGTAATCTTTTCCGAAAGCAAGAGGTAAGTTGTAGTTCCTGTAAATGGGAGGCCTAAATGATCCCCTGAATAAATCCAATTGACTCAAACTCTACGGTTGCACCAATGGACCAGCAAGAAGCATTTAGAGTCTTTGCATCGCAGAGAAATAAGCACAAGTGCTTTCCACACGACTCTCAGCAACCCTTTGGAGCCTGGACGTTAATTCCCAATCTTATGAAAGAACCTGGTGCCGAATTCTGCGGGAGCAGTTAAAACACCAGAGATTTTTAACTATAACTGTTTAATGGTATTGCAGAAGCTATAAACTCCTAAGTACCCTAGAGAGGTTTATATTGTATATATATTTATATAGAGAGGGAAGACAGGAGTAAGAAAGTTTCTTACCATAGTAAGTGAGACGTCCCCTTGCAATGTTTTTTCCTCTCGAGTTTTCCGTAATGCATTCATACAGTCCCGCATCCTCCTGCTGGAAATTAGGGATTTCAATCATGCCATTGGATTTCCTCAGTTTTATTTTACTGGGAAAAGGCAAACCATCTGTTCTTCTCCAGTTAATCTGAGGCACGGGGCTAAAAAATAAAAGAATTGGATTTTAATGGCTTTATATGAGGTTCAAGCACCCAACTTAAACCTAACATACAATAAAACTCAGGAGCGCCTAAGGTTGTGTTAGGAGTGTTATTCACACTGTGTGTGAGAGATCACCAGACACTGTGGCAACTGATTTGCGTGTGCTGTTGCCGTTTCACCTTCTTATAGCCTGTGGCATTGATTTTTCCCATTAATATCAGTGAGAACATCCAGTAATTGTAAGGTGTTTTTGTAAATCAGTGCTGGAGACAGCTGGGATTTCCCAGTGACTTCCAGCGAGCAAAATCAAGCCAAGACTTGACATGACACAGGGGTTGGAACTGGATGATCCTGTGGTCCCTTCCAACCCTGACCGATTCTATAACTTCTTCCTAGTGAGGGTGACAGGGCAGTGGAGGGGGCTGCCTAGGGGGGTTTGTGGAGTCTCCTTCTCTGGAGACGTTTGAAACCTGCCTGGACTTGGTCTGGGTGATCCTGCTGTGGCAGGGAGGTTGGACTGGATGACCTTTCGAGGGCCCTTCTGGTCCCTGATGATCCTATGATTCTAAATTCCCATGCTACAACAGCCATTCAATCTCTGCTTTTAGACATTTCCCTCAGCTAGCAGGGGAGCTAAAGAGTAGCATGCGATGAAGTTATCAATCTGGCACTTAAAATCATGAACACCTGACAAAGCTGTCTGCAAATAAACTGCTAAGTGGTAAGTAAATACGTTTACAGACACATAAACGCATTCTCACATCATCTGCGAAAGAGAAAAGGTATCAATTGTGTGTGAAACATCAGTCAGGGGAGAAACGCGGTTTAATCTTTATTTCAGCTATAAAGGAAGAACAATATTATGAAAGCACTGAGTCCATTTAGCAGTAAAATTCAGACACAATTCTTGCAGACTGTAACAACATTTCCTTCCTATCTATGCAGAGATGGGTTGAAGGATGTATGCAAAACTGATCTGATTCCAGGTGATTTGAAATGTGATGCAAATCCCATTTGTTGCCAATACTATAAAATCCTAGAATGGCCAGGGTTGGAAGGGACCTTAAAGATCATGCAGTTCCAACCCCCCTGCCATGAGCAGGGACACCTTCATTAGAGCAGGGTACTCAGGGCTCCAACCAACTTAGCCTTCAGCACTGTCAGGGATGAGGCAGCCACAACTGCCTTGGGCAACCTGTTCCAGCAACTCACCACCCTCACAGCAAAGAATTGTTTCCCCATGTCCAACCTCAGTCTTCCCTCTTCAAGGCTGGAAGCTTCTCACCTTGTTCTCTCACTACCACCCGTGTCAAAAGCCCTACCCCAACTTTCTTGTAGTCCTCTCCAGAGACTGGGAAGCTGCTCTAAGGTCACCTGGGAGCCTCCTCTTCTCCAGGCTGAACAACCCCAACCTGCTCAGCCTGTCCTCATAGGAGATGTGCTCCAGCTCTCTGGTCATTTGAGTTTCTCCCCTCTGGACAGGTTCCAGGAGCACTCTGTTCTTACGCTGGGTTCTCCAGAACTGGACACAGCACTGCAAGTGGGGTCTCACAGATGCAAAGTAGAGGCGGAGAACCCCCTCTGTTAAGCAACTGTCACTGCTTCTTTTGCTGCAGCCCAGGGCACAGTTGGCTCTCTGGGCTGCAAGCACACACTGACATGTGTACAGTGAAATACAGACCTTGTTGTTCTAAATAACACAATAAATCATTCCAAGTTCCCTGCCCTCTTATTCCAAGGCAGTAATTGTGATGGTAACAACAGTGTCTTTAGCAAACACTGCCAGAACTCCACATCCCCTGTGCAAACCAAGATGCTTCAATGTGCAGTATGAGGAAACTCAGACACTTACTTTCCTAATGCAAAGCATTCTAGCTTCACAGTCGAGCCTTTAGCTGCAGGAAGTGTCTCAGGAAACTGAACTTCTATTTTGGGTTCGTATTCTCCCATCACACCTACATGAGACAATTGGAAAAGGTCATGTTTAATTTTTAAAGCCTTCTTTCTGCCTCTAGCATTAAATTCAAGTTTATTCCTCTCACACTCCATTTATAAAGAGAAGCACAAGGACCTGTGAAATTACTTAGGAGAGGAAGATGAGAGCTAAACACACAATAATTTCTTACAGGAAAATAAATTCTCTGAGAATTATGGAAGGTTATGGTAGAAGAGACAAAAATACTCATCGATAACTAGATGTGTTCCTTATTCACGGGGAGGAAGGGAAGCCATACCATCGGTGCGCAGCACTAGGGGAGTCGGTGACCCGAGCACCTGGCTGTTGGTGGCAGTGCTGGTTACAACGCAGGTGTAATTCCCTACATCCGACGGCTCCACTTTGGCTATGTAGAGGTGACCGGTCTCTTGAGACACGAATCGTCGACTGTCCTCTTGAACGAAGGATGGATATTCATTGAAGATCCAGGCGAACGATGATTCTACTTGGCAAGAACATGAAATAAAGATGTTTGGTAGAGTTTTTTCACATTTTTTACTTCAAAGATCAGGTTTGTTTAGCACTTTTCAATACTGCATTATACACAACAGTGCATCCTGTTAGAATCGTGGAATCATTCAGGTTGGAAAAGACCTTTGAGATCATCAAGTCCAACCAATAACACTACTCTACCAAGTTCCCCACTAGACCACACCTAAACGACCTTTAAATACGTCCAGGGATGAGGGCTTAATCCCTTCCCCGGGCATCCTATTCCGAGACATAACTACTCTTTCATTAACAAGCAGCATAACCTACTAGTGTAACAAAACCAGAGAGCAAAAGATGGAAAAAAACAGATTTTAAAAGCACAAGAAACTGGTAAAACATAACAAGGCAAAAAAAACCCCAACCCTGTTTCTTCAGCAGAGCCAAATGTCCTCCTGTAGAAGGAAAAGGTGAAAAGCCTTCCCAGTGTTTTACACAGGGATAACTTTATTTAGCCTTTTTATAAAGACTTAGACGCACACAAACAGGAACAGACGACAAAAGTGAGACCAAACTTTGCTAAAATAGAAGCATTATTCATTCAGTAGATACTGACTGACTCAGCTAGATGCTTTGCAGATGGTAACAGCCATCACTATGCAACTGCAAGGAACGTCACACTAATTCCCAACAGGGCTCGACACAGCAAGCCATTTATTCCCAAACTCAGTCATTGTGGTTGAAAGAGCTCTTTAAGATCACCGAGTCCATCTAATAACCCAACACTGCTAAGACAGTGCATCACTAACACACTTCTGTCAGTCCCACATCTATAAGTCTTTTAAGTCTCTTCAGTGATGGTAACTCCACCACCTCTATCCAAGGGCAGCCTGTTGTTCAAGGGCTTCAAAATCCCTCAGGTCAAGAATTTTTCCTCATATCCAACCTAGATCTCCCCTGGTGCAAGCTTGAGGCCTTTCCCTCTTGTCCTATTGCTTATTACTTGGGAGAAGAGACCAACCCCCAACTCACTCAGACCTTCTTCAAGGAGCTGTTAGGAGTGAGAACTCCCCTGAGTTTCTTTCTTCAGGCTAAAACATTCCCAGTTCAGCCTCTCCTCACAAAATTTTCGCTCCAGAGCCTTCATCAGTTTCACTGTCCTCTGGATACACTCCAGCCCCTCAATGTCCTATCTGGAGTGAGGAAGCCAAAACTGAACCCAAGATTTGAAGTGTTGCCTCACCACTGCTCAGTACAGTGGGGCAATTGCATCCGGAGTACTGTGTCCAGTTCTGGGCCTCTNGGGGTTGTGGAGTCTCCTTCTCTGGAGATGTTCCAGACCCACCTGGCTGTGTTCCTGTGTGACTTGGTCTGGGTGATGCTGCTGTAGCAGGGGGATTGGACTGGATGATCTTTAAAGGTCCCTTCCAATCCCTAAGGATTCTATGAATCACTGCCCTACTCTTGCTGGTGACACTGTTGATACAAGCCAGGGTGCCATTAGCCTTCTTGGCCACCTGGCCATGTATTTTGTTTATTCAAAAATGCATTACAGCTGCATCAAGCAAAATAAATCTCGGTAGGGTAAACGGCAAAGTAGCCCTCGTTACCATTCATTACGGTCATTTGAAAGGAAAACAACACTTCAAAAGAGAAACTACGAGCCTTGGCAGACATTGCCTCATGATTTGTTTTTCTCCGAGCACCACTCCGAGTTCTATGTGTCCAATTTTAATTCCTGTGCGAGCCCACGTGTTTGGCTCGCTCATATCCTCCTGAATCACATGAAATTAATTTTTAATGGTTTTCCAGGCAAGAAATAATTTTTCACCCAAGCGCTGCTCCGCTGAAAGTTTATGAAAAGATTACAGCTTCGGCAAATGCTAATTAGAGCCCATTATAGCTTGATTGACCTGCCTTCGTATGAAAATATCCCGTAGCGTTCGCACCGCCTCTACAAAACGGAGATCAGCCTTTTTTATTTGCGCTGGTTTCATCTCAAAGAGCATCGTTTGGGCTCCGGTTATGAAATGGAGAGCAGGAGTCTTCATAACCCTCATCATCGCTGAGCACAACCATGCAGCTAGGAAAGTGCTGAGCCAACAGGCCATTTTAACACAAGGTAAGGCTGTGCAGATGAAGAAACACTCAATAAATGAAATGATTAAAATATTTATGGGCTAGCTAATGCAAAAAGGGCATCAAATGAGCTGGCTCATCATAATTGGGTTTAATTTTTCTTCTATCAATATTTAAAATTCTTCCATTAACATGATTTTGCAGGAGCAGTGGGTGTGAACAATTAACAGAGTTTTTTTCAAGAGTTAAAACTTCTGTCGTATTTGGAAACAGTTATCATTGAGTAGAGTCAGCTCCTCTTCTGGCCATGCACTGCGTTTCCTCACATGATACAATGGCTTTTGGTAAGTTATTTCACAGAATCACAGAATAAACTTGTTTGGAAAGGACCTACCAGATCACCCAGTCCAACCATCCCCACCCCAACAAAAAACCTCAGTCCCTGAGAGACTGACAAACACAACCTGACCCCCTCCCTGCTGCCACTCGATCAGGGCATGAAGCACCATGGCTACACGGTTCTTCAACACCTCCAGGCTTGGAGACTCCACCACCTCCCTGGAAAGGCCCTCCCAGTGCCCAACCACTCTGGCTGCAAAGGATCTCTTTCTTCCTCAGATCCAATCTAACCTTCCCCTGCCTCAGCTGCAGACCAGTGCCCTGCTTCTGTCAGCAGGCACCAAGGAGAAGCAGCCAACAGCTACCTCTCCACAACCTCCCTTCAGGGGTCCCCCCTGTCAGCCTCCTCTTCTCCAAACTCAGCAAGACCAGAAAATATAACTATAAATAAAGAATACTATTTCTACAGAGCAGCTGAATGAAGAGAGAGAACAGGAGGCTGAGGAAGAGGCTGCAGACCCAATCAGACCTGAATTCAGCAGCTGTAAGAACAATATCTGTGTTTTCAGTTCTACATCAAACTCAGACATCCACGAGACACAGAAGCGGAGGAGCAAGGCTTTACAGGTTCTGATAGTTACTGAGCTACTTGTTTTCCTTTATTCAAAATGCTATGTTTTAGAATAAAATAAGAACAACCATTCAAAGGGGATGGACAGACCTGGGTACGCATGCAGCGGGCAAATAAGCAGACGGATTTTATACTTCTTAACGTTGAGTGAAATCAAGAGTGAACTCATGGAAATCAGTCATTATGATTATGAAAGCCATGCAAAGTGTATTCCAGTTTAATTGGGTCCTTCAGCAGCCTATGAATAAACACTCCTGGAAACCTAATTTCCCATTCAACATATATTTCCATCCACTCCCTTATAAAAGGAACAGGGGGATTCTTTCCCAGCACCCCACAGCCACTACCTCAATTTGTATTTATTTACTTTACAAAATTGCATTCTTATTTAAAAAAAATAAGGTTATATTAAACAACTTGCTTCATGATTTATTATGTTTACACCATTTGCCTGTTGCTGATCTTAGGGCACCTCAAGGGACATAAACTCACTCCCTTCCTGTCAATTATGAGTTTTCAGTTGATTTTCTGTTATGAATGGAAGTAATATGCCTCTCCTGGGCTTCCTTGGAGATCTAAGCCTTTGCTTTCTGATGCTTTTTTTCCCCCTTATTTGGTGACCATGCATGGATAAGGTATTAGAAATTACAGTTATTACTCAATTTTTATTTGTTTACTCATCAGGGTTGGCAGCTTCTCTTGATTTTGCAGTATTTGATTATTATTTACTGTACACCTCTACGAGGCACTCGGCGTGTTCACACTGGTCTAAGTGCTTTGTGCACCTAATTGTTCAATTAAAAATTGTTCATTAAATTGCCTGCAATTTTTACACTTCTTTTTTTAAATAAAGAAAATGCAACAATTAAATCAGCATGGCCTTTGAGACCTACTGCAGGCCTTTCCTGCCATCTACACTCCTGAATAAACTGGGATCTTTGCCTCCCACGTAAGAAAATATTAATGTGGCTAAAGGAACATAAGGGGCTGAACTCCATGCGTTTCATTTTTACCTGGATTCACAACAGAATCACTGAGGCTGGAAAAGCCCTCTGAGCTCAGCCAGCCCAGCCCAGGACGTAACATCATCACTTCAGCCAGACCAGGGCACTCAGGGCCACAGCCAGGCTGTCCTTCAACACCTCCAGACACAGGGACTCCACCACTGCCCTGGGCAGTCCAGTCCAGGCTCTGAGCACCCTTTCCATGAGGAAGGGCTTCCTAACATCCAACCTAACCCTCCCCTGGCAGCTTCAGGCCCTGCTCTCTCATCCTATCACTACTTACCTGGGAGAAGAGCCCGACACCCACCTGACTACAACCTCCCTTCAGGCAGTTGTGGAGAGGGAGAAGGTGCCTCCCGAGTGTCCTCTTCTCCAGGTGAAACACCCCCAGCTCCCTCAGCCTCTCCTCATCAAACTTTCGTTCCAGTCAGTTCCTTCAGTTCAACACTGCACACATCCCTGGAGACCGCTGAACGGACCCAGGGCAATTTTATTTCTCATAAACAGAATTTAAGAGACAACTGTAGCTGTGGAAATCCACAGTTATAAATAAGCTAAGTCAGCAATGGGAGTATTTTGGGGCATAGGGAGAGAAGGCATACAGACTTACGACTGAAAAGAGAGTGATAACTCAGAAATTTAATAAAATGCATAAATTCTGAAGGTCGTCTCTTTCTCTTAGTGTTAGAATCATAAGGGATAGGAAAGGACCTCGAAAGATCATCCAGTCCAATCCCCCTGCCATCAAACACCACACACCTACATCACAGATATCTGCTAGCCCCATAGTTCACGCATAATGAGATTCCTAAAATAGCCAAAACTAAATGATGTGAACAAGACTGTTCTGAAGCAAATTTAGACTCAGGTTCAAATCTGATTGAATTTCAATTAGCAAAGGGGATGTTTCCATAAATAACCCTAAAGGAGATGAAAATACTTGATTGTGAGAGCATCAAGCTGGCTGAACACTAGTCAGAGGGTTTATTTGGTAAAGCAAAGAGGATTCGTGTCAGTCACTGATCCCTAAATCTGCATCATTTCATACAGTTCTCCTACATTCTGCGAGGGGAAGATGAAATATCCGGGTATTCCCAGTCTCCAGCTGGCACCCTGCGTAAGTCACAGGATATACGGCTCGTCGGGAAAAAAACCAACCCTGCTTGCAAAAAAGTAATCAGGCAAAATTTAGCAGTGACAGAAACTGCAATTAAAGATACGGAAATCTGAAACAACCAGTTATTTTGAATTATCTACCTTAGAGTTGAAAGCAGCGGTAAAAATATAACACTGATTTTGAGAGGATAATGACAGACTCCATAATTAAGGAAGAAACCAATTAGTTCATCATTTGGCCCCGTTTCAGCTTAAACTACGATGAAATGACAGAAAAGAGAGAACAGCCTCTCTCTCTCTCTCTCCCTCTGAGGATGAGTGCTGCTCAGGATGGAGCACGCTCTCACTCACGGGGTATGGCACAGAGAGAAATGTCAGTTTGAGGGCATCTCTGTACATCTGTCTGCACGGGAGCCCCTAGGAAAGTGCAAAGCGATCATTTAAAAGGAAGAAATCAATAAGCATGGGGGAGAAGTACATTAAATTCCCAAAGGATAAATAACTCAGACATAAACTGTCCTTAGTCCAACTACAGCCTAATCCCTGGAGGATTCCACCGCGGTGGGTTTGGGTCACAGTACCTGGGGATATGAGTACCCCAAAGGGTTTAACACATTTTATCTGCCTTCAAATTTCTCATGAACTACTTTTTTCTTACTTGGGCAAATCCTAGCTCCTCTATTCACCTTGATTCACCACCTCAAGTAGCCCATCCTTCCTTCAGCAAACCAACCAAACCAGCTGCAGAGCTATTCTGGGTGCCTGGGCTTCAACCTAAAAAGGGGTAATACTTTATCTCAGCCATAAAATCAATCACAGCATTTCTCTGGCAACCATTAAAGGTTGTTTTATAAATAAAAAGCTTAGGCACTGTAGGTGGAAAACGAGATGTTGATGTACTTCAGCACGAAAGCCCCTCACACATCCACAAACTGGCAGTTTAGGTGCTGTTGCCGCTAATTATTTCCTTGTGACAATGAAAAAACATCTTTAGGATTTCATTGGAAATAAACTCTACACCACTGTAGGATTTCAGGGAGATTCCTGAGTATTAAATACACCAGACACTGAAAAACCTAAGTGTGTTGAGTCTGTGGGTGGGGGATCCTTGGAACAGAGTGCCCAGAGAGGTGGTGGAGACCCCATCCCTGGAGCCATTAAAGCTCAGGCTGGATGGGGCTCTGAGAAATCTCTTCTAGTGAGAGATGTCCCTCCTTTATGTAAGGGGTTGGACTAGATGACCTCTGGAGGTCCCTTCCAAACCCTATGATTCTCTGAGGGATAAAGTGGAGCACCTCCCTTATAAGGAAAGGCTGAGGGAGCGGGATCTCTTTAACCTGGAGAAGAGAACACTGAGGAGTGACCTCATTCATGTCTATAAATAGGTGAGGAGCAGGTGCCAAGAGGATGGAGCCAGGCTCTTCTCAAGGTCATCTGGTGATAGGACAAGGGGCACTGGGTACCAGCTGGAACAGAAAAGGTTCCATATCAATAACAGCAGGAACTTCTTCCCAGGGAGGGTACTGGAGCACTGGCACAGGCTGCCGAGGGGGGTTGTGGAGTCTCCTTCTCTGGAGATGTTCCAGACCCACCTGGCTGTGTTCCTGTGTGACTTGGTCTGGGCGATCCTGCTGTGGCAGGGGGACTGGACTGGATGATCTTTCGAGGTCCCTTCTGATCCCTAATGATGGATTGTTTGTGTAGTTACATAACTAATGCTGAAAATGTTTTCAGTGGCAGCTGCACTGCAGAGCACAGTCCTATCTATAAACCGTAAGTTGGAAGTTCACTTTCTGTTGGTGTTCTCTGCATAAAAATAATGACAATTACAAAAAAATCCCTCCATAATAGGGCTTGAATTGCAGCCAGAAAAAATAAGGTGAGATGATGAGTGTCTGCTTAAAATAGCTGTAACATTTTCCTAACTTGGGAAAAAAAAATTAGAGACTTAAAAATGTTCCTGCAACTCTCCCCCAACTCTTTAGCCAAAAGAAAGGAGCTATTCTTAAAGATGTTTGTTCTTTATAGGAAATGTAAATTGCATAATGGGCATCTGAATCTAGCTACAAAAAGGGAAGAAGGACTTGGGGGTGTTGGTCCATGAAAAGCTCAATGTGAGCTGGCAATGTTTGCTTGCAGCCCCGAAAGCCAACTGCATGCTGGGNTCCTCCCCCTCTATTCTGCTCTCGCAAGACCTCATCTGCACTACTGTGTCCAGTTCTGAAGCCCCAGCACAGGAAGGCTATTGAGCTGTTGGAAGGTGTCCAGAGGAGGGCCACAAGGATGAGTGGAGGGTTAGAGCACCTCCCCTGTGGGGTCAGGCTGAGAGTTGGGGTTATTCAGTCTGGAGGAGACTCAGGGGAGATCTTAGAGCTGCCTTCCAGTACCTTAAGGGGGCTACAGGAAAGCTGGGGAGGAGCTGTTTCCAAGGGCTTGGAGTGGTAGGAGCAGGGGGAATGGTTTCCAGCTGGAAGAGGGGAGGTTTAGACTGGAAATCAGGAGGAAGTTTTTCACAATGAGGGTGCTGGACCAGGTTGCCCAGGGAGGTTGTGGCTGCCCCCTCCCTGGAAGCCCCCTGGATGGGGCTTTGAGCACCCTGGTCTAGTGTGTGGGGGGGTGCTCATGGCAGGCAGGTTGGAACTGGATGATCTCTAAGATCCCTTCTAACCCGAACCATTTCATGAATCTACGAATCCTGAGAAAAAACCTCCCTCATTTCATTCCAGAGCATAACGGAAACACGCTGCTTTGAAACTAACGTATACCATTAATCTTCTGGGCATAAAAGCAGAATTATTTTGTAGATAAAATATAAAAGATCAATTTTCAGCGTGCTGTGCGGGTAATTAGGCATGTAACTCCTGTGTACGGAACAACCCAAAACAACGGGCGCAGTGGAGAGACCTATGCAACGTCTTACTCTTTCCATCTTCCCCTTTAATGAGAATATTGAAATGTTTTAGCTGAAATTGCAAGGTTCCCCACTTCAGGCTAACACCTCATTTTCATTTTGAAATGGAACATGGTACGAGTTCACTTGTCTGCAGGTTTTGGAATGAGCTAGTGTGATGTAAAAAAACCAAGATGCATTTCCTTAAACACAGAGAGAGCATGAAGGATGCTTCTGTTTGCCTCCTCCACAGCTCGCTCACAGCCATGGACTGTCCAAGCAGTTACCACACTAACTAGCTGGTTACTTTTGCATGGTTGCCATAGGTGATGCAAAACAGCCCACTGAGGGGTCAGGAGAACAACCATGTGAGGAAAGGCAGAGGGAGTTGCAGCTGGTTAGTATGAGGAGGAGCAGGCTAAGAGACCTTACTGCTGTCTACAGTTACCTGAAAGGTGGTTGTAGGTAGGTGGTGGTTGGTCTCACAAGTAACAAGTGATAGGACAAGCTGCACCAAGGGGAGTTTAAGTTGGACATCAGGAAAACTATCTTCTTGGAAAGGGTCATCAGGCTTTGGCACAGGCTGACCAGGGAAGGGGTTGAACTGCCATCCCTGGGTGTGTTTCACAGTCGTGGAGATCTGGGGCTTAGGGACAGGGTTTAGCAGTGGCCTTGGGACAGCTGGGTTAATGGTTGGGTTTGATGAGCTTAAAGCTCTTTTGCAGCCTAGATGATTCTAGAATACACAACAGTTTGCAGAACTTTTGCTAGGTTCAAGCAGCACCACTGTAATTAGAACACAAACATTCTTGAGTTCAGAACTGGGGAACCCAGATGTTCAAGACCAGAGACGTTGGGTTTTTATTAACACCACAAAACCACCCTCATGGTAAGGCCATTTCAATAGAACACATGCAAAGAAAGTGCAGCTCAGCAGCATGGCCTTGCGTGCTGCCTGGCTCTTCTCCCCCCATCCCCTGCCGCCGTGGGATCTGACCCAGCTAGCGCCAAGTTTCAAACCTAACATGACCTTGTAATCCCACAGTGCTCCTTAACTGGCAGGTTAAATGTTCCTTGGTGCTCTCCAGATGCTAATGGCAGAGTCTAACTAGCTGTTTTTCTACGTTGGGGTTCCAGCACTGCATAAACCCCCCAATTTCACTTCCCCTGTAGCTGCAGAGGATGATGGATTAGTTTCTCTTTATCACATTTCCGAACTAATTGTTTCAGACTGGCTGTGTCATTCAAAGAGTAACTGGCTCCGATCTAATCGGACCGAGTCTGGAAGTATGCAGAAGAGTACGAAACTGCTTTTGGAAGCAATATTTAAATACATAGCCATTAGCTATATCCATTTCAAATGACAAATGGTGCTTTTAATCACCTCCCCACAACTTTACATTTAATTGCTCAGAGCATTTCGAACAACGTTGTTGTGCTTTTTCAATACTTGAAAGTATCTGAAATTGCTTCCTGCCCATAGTAATTTTGAGGATTAGAAGATGATAGTTTAGTTTATTGCTCGACGAGAACACATGTGATTCCTTCTGAATTTTAAATATTAGGGAGATGAACTCAGGGAAACTAATGGCAAGACCCCAGAGTCAGCTTTCAGAGCAACGTACTGATGTTTATAGGGGCAAGCAGCGATCGGTGACAGATTTCATTTGGAAGCCTTGTGCTCATTTAGGAGAAGGTATTTGGCAAATCCCAGTGAAAAACAAAAACTACTTCCAGTGCTCTTGTTAAAAGTGTAATGATCAGCTATGACTGTGTGCTGGGACTGTGGCCATCTCCCTCCTGTCTCTTCCTCATCAGTTACTCTGCTTCCAAGGAAAAACCTCAAAATATTGTAGTTGAGATGATAATAAATAGCTGGAGGAGAAAGAAACCACAGCAACAACTCAGCGATAAAAATAACCTCGGCAGAGGGCCTCTCCAATTTTCTCCTCTTTCTCCCCCCAAGGCGTTTACCTGAGACACCAGGGACTAAGTGAAATGACTCAACCTGAATTTTACTTCTTAAAATTTCAGTCTTCCTAATTTTTCTCACCCTATTTCCTTCCCCTCCTGCCTTCTCCCCACACCCAAGAAGCAGAGTTTGCTATTAAAACTCACATCCCTTATTGCTGCCTCACAGTTCATTCAGGCTCAGGAAAAAAGAGCTCAGGAGAAAGATACCAGCACGTCTGGGAGGTCCAGTCCAACCAGGATTATTCTGTGAAATAACTTAGCAAAAGCCATTGTATCACATGAGGAGACAGAGTGCATGGCCAGAAGAGGAGCTGACTCTACTCAACAATAACTATTGGTCCTTTCCAACTGGGATTATTCTGTGACTCTTTTCTACTGCCCCATCCCATAGTGCTCGTCCCATAGTCTTTGGAGGTCTTGGGAAGTGCCCACATACATTTTGCTCATGAAATGTTATGCTCACTGACTTCCTGGCGATGAAGCTATGATGTAGACATTGTCTCACACTAAGTCTTACAAAAAGGATAGAAGACCAAATATCCAAGAAACAACATAAAAAGATCTGGTGAGGGTGACAGAGCCCTGGAAGGGGCTGCCCAGTGGGGGTTGTGCAGTCTCCTCTGGAGATGTTTCAAACCTGCCTGGACTGTTCCCATGTGACTGGATCTAGGGGATCCTGTTCCGGCAGGGAGATTGGACTGGAGGACCTTTGGAGGTCCCTTCCAATCCCTAGCAGTCCATGACTCTGTATGCTCAGTGTTGTTGGTGTGCATAACGGAAGATTAAGAAAAGAAAGACTCCTGTAAGATCTTAAAGATCTTTTTCAACCTAAATCATTCTATGATCCTATGAATTCAGAGTGACACTGTGTTTGTCCAATTAGCTCCTTCCCCAACTGGAGTCAGTTCCTTAGGCCAGTTACACACATCCATGCCAGGTTAAGACCATCCAGTGTGGGCGGCTGCAGACACTGCACAGATAGATAAACAAGGTTATACTAATTTTAGCCTGGTTTACTTCAGCCTGGTGAACCAAAAGAAGTGCTTCAGGAAGGCTGAATTTGATAAAGTGCAGAGCCGAGCGTCTCTGCAGCACTGGTTTGTTACTGGTAGTGAAAATAATGCTCTGTCAGAGAGAAATCGCTGTAAAATCCAGCTGTGAACGCGTATTATTGTCCCTCATATGGACAAATCTAAGTGTCTCTCGGGTACCATTTGATTTCAAACTGTCAGCTGAAATTTGTGCAGATGATGATGATGGCACCAGCAGGACTATTGCAAAATATATTTTTAAATAAAAATACCATTTCTTTTTGGCAGATTGAGAGCAGCTCAAGAACACTACGGAACTGTTTTTTAAAGGCCATTACTTTTACAGTATTCAACATCCTATTCTCCTTAGAATGCATTTGCGTGCAAACACCTCATAATGTGCCTACTGCAAGTATGATTTATTGCTCAGCCCAAGATGGGTGTCATCCACAATCTGCACCAAAAGCAGAAAGCAGAGATAAAAAACCAAGATGCTTTTCACCTCCTGAAGACACTGAGGGGCAGTAGAAAAGAATCACAGAATAATCCCGGTTGGAAAAGAGCAATAGTTATTGTTGGGTAGAGTAAACTCCTCTTCTGGCCATGCACTGTGTCTCCTCAGGTGATAGAATGGCTTTTGCTAAGTTATTTCACAGAATAATCCTGGTTGGAAAGGACCTACCAGATCCCCAAGTCCAACCATCCCCACCCCAACAAAAAACCTCAGTCCCTGAGAGACTGGCAAACACAACCTGACCCCCTCCCTGCTGCCACTCCAGCAGGGTGTGAAGCACCATGGCTACAGGGTTCTTCAACACCTCCAGGCAGGGGGACTCCACCACCTCCCAGGGAGGGCTCTGCCACTGCTCAACCACTTTGTCTGCAAAGAATTTCCTCCTCAGATCCAATCTAACCCTCCCCTGCCTCAACTGCAGACCAGTGCCCCTGCTTCTGTCAGCAGGCACCAAGGAGAAGAGGCCAGCACCCACTCCTCCATAACCTTCCTTCAGGGAGTTGTAGAGGGCATGAGGTCTCTCCTCAAATCTAACATCTAGTTTAACCAGGCAAGCCTGAACCTTGGACTAACCACCAAGCAAATCCTTACTTCTATCATTACAAATAAACTTCGTGTATAAAGCAGCCCCAAAACCACCACAGACACCATAAAAGGATGACACTTCATTGTGCCCTCCTCACCCCAAGAGCACAAGGTGCCTCAGTAATTAGTAACACCTCTCAAAACCCCAAAGCCAATGCCAGATCAGTAAAATGATGGCACTAAACATCACAAATAGAACTAACAGCTCAACACAAGCTACGTGATAATCAAGATAGTAATAGGAGGTAAAAGCCTAAAGGAACCTGTGGGTTTCCTTTACTCAGGGCTCCGTTGCTCCTTAGCTACTGATTTTGAAACAAAATCAATAGTAGAGAAAATTCATAGATCTCCATATGTCTGGCCTTTTCCATTCCTGGCAGAATAGGACAAAATTAGCATCGCATGAGTGTTTTTTAACCAGCTGCGTGGCGATCGTGCCCAGCTCTGGATGTCGGGATGTTCGTTGATATCAACAGTCCTTTGGAACCGAAGGCACTACATTCACACAGGTAAAAGTCGTAGCAGCTATACAGAGGGCAGGGGGATTTAATGGGTATAACAATCGAGATGGCAGGAGAAATGCACAAATCAATTTTCGCTGTCATTTTCTCTTTTGAGTGGGTGAAGTGATTTACTGATTCGTGGAAAAAACCCAAGATATTTTAATAGGCCCCCTGCAACAGAATTAAAATCATAAACGGAAGTACTGTCATGCAGAACGATGACGGATGACCATCAGCATTATGTGAAAATCACTGCACGATTATCATCCAACTTAAATTATCTAACATAAAATCAAGATGGCTTAGTAAAATATTTGGGGGAAAGTCATGACGTGCAAAGCCAGTTGTATTTATTTCATCTCCTAATCAGTAAATCTCAAATAGGACAGAGTCCAGGCCAGAGCCACAGGCATGATGAAGGGAGGGGAGCATCTCCCTGAGGAGGAAAGGTTTAGGGAGCTGGGTCTCTTGAGCTTGGGAAAAAGGAGCCTGAGGGATGACACCATGGAATGACCTTTCCTTTCAATATGGAAAGGGCGGAGGTCAGGGGGAAGGAGCCAGGCTCTGCTCAGTGGCACCCAATGCTAGGACAAGGGGCACCAGGTGTCAGCTGGAACAGAGGAAGTTCCATATTGAGAGGAGAAGAAACTTCTTCCCAGTGAGGGTGACAGAGCTGTGGAAGGGGCTGCTCAGGGGGTTGTGGATTCTCCTTCTCTGGAGACATTTCAAACCTGCATGGACTGTTCCTGTGTAACTCGATCTAGGTGATCCTGCTCTGGCAGGTGGACTGGATGATCTTTCAAGGTCCCTTCCATTCCCTAACAGTCTGGGATTCTCTAATGTCAAAAGGGGATAATTCTCTAAAGAAAATAGTGGGAGTGGTTCATGACACAGAACTCCTGCTTAATAAGAACTTGAAACCTGATCCGTGCACCTTCAATGGGAAATATCGAACAGTCTCTGCCTCCCTTTATGCACTAAGAGCCATCATGATAAGGATAAAATCTGAGCTCAGCTTATGAGATGAAGTGCATGAAGCTAAATCTCTGTTGCTTTAAATGGTAGATTGCCCATACCCTGATGGAACCGCAAACTTCAAACAGACCCAAGTCCCGTGAACTACAGGAATAATTTGCTCCCTACTGAAAGGGAACAGTCACTGCTTATTTGTAACTAAGGCAAGAAGAAGGCCAGATAGTAAAAAGGAAGCCACATCCTTTTTCCATACTGTGAACTTTTAGGATGAATGTTGGTTCCTGTTGTAACTGGAATGCTTGATATGAAGGAACAATCTCAATTTAATCAAGTTTTTCTTCTGGAAGTCTCCTGACACAGGAGTCTAGGAAGGAAGCACAACTAACCGAGCAAGAACTTTGAGACTGAATGACGTGACAGAATACAAAGGCACAGGATTTCAGAGTTAGAGGGGATGAAGAAACTGGGTATTTAAGAAAGGTTTTAGATTTAGTATTGTCTGGAATAATTTCATAGCTTGGCACAACAAATGACGAATAAATAAATAAATAAATCGGATCACCAACGTGGAAAAGGCTGAACAGCTCTCTAGAGCCCTCAGGCCACATCAGCTGTTCCTCAACTGTTTCTGCTACTCCTAACAAAAGACTTCTGCTTATCGGATGGGTATTTTAAGACTTGCCAACCTGCATCCTCCTGTGTCTGATCTAGTGGTACTGTATGCTTGGTGTTACTGTGCTACAGGTTTCCTTCAACGAAGGATCACAGAATGGCTTAGGTTGAAAGGGACCTCGGAGGTCATCCAGACCCAACCTTCTGCCATGGGCAGTGACACCTCTCACCAGAGCAGGTTGCCCAGAGCCTCATCCAACCTAGCCTTGAACCTTTACAGTGATGGAGCAGCCACAACCTCCCTGGGCAACCTGTTCCAGTGCCTCAGCCCCCTTACAGAGAGGAATTTCTTCTTAAAATCTCATCTACATCTCCTGTCTTTCAGCTTGAAACCATCCCTCTTGTCTACGACTCCAGCTGGGGTCTTACAAGAGCAGAGCAAAGGGCTAGACGCCCCTCCCTTGGCCTTCTGGTGAGGAAGGATTGTTCCTACCTTACTTCATGCCTCCTGAAAACTTTAACAGTTAATCCTTGCAGTTTCAGGCAAATCCAAGGATTTGAAATAATTCTGGCATTAAATTCTATTTGATAATTCAGGGAGCCCTCAGGTCTCCTTTTTTTTTGCACGAGTAACACAATTAGTGTGGGAGGTGTCAATCATATCCCATCTGCTGACTGCAAAAGGAATTCTCACCCCTTCCACGTGTTGGTTTGAACCTCTGTTCTTAGCAACATGAACACGTTTTGGATCACCTCCCGTTCAACACCTCAAACTGAAACTCTGCAAGAGTCAGGCAGAGCTGCAGTCAGTCTGGCAATCATCTCAGGGCGTAACCCCATGGGCAAGGGACAAGAGTATGAGAATGACTGGGGTAATTCAGACTGAGGACTGCATATGGGAGGACGAAGTATAATCATTTTAATTCTTACAGATAGTTGGGAGAATAACCCATTTTTCTCAGCAGCTGAAAAGACAAAGCTGTTGCAAGGCTATAAAGATGATTTAAGAGTCTCTATCAGTTTAGAGAGACAAATTCTGCAAGCTCAGACAGTTGTAAAATTGCCACTTTATGGCAGTGTATGCTTGGACTCTGCCAGATTTAAGAAGCCACAACACCTATATTATTGTAGTCAATGTTGAGTTTATATTCCCTTGTCTTAGCAATCAAATCTAGCGCGTAACATCGCAGCCCTTCGATAACGACACTCCATATCAATTAAAAACATATAAAACCAGTTACTTTCAAACATTACTTGAGGCTCAACAGCAATTAGTCAAAGGCTGAAGACGCACAATGAATGATAACATCTACTTGCAACGTTTGGTCCACCCAGAATCCATACAGCAGGTTTTTTCATCCCTTGAGAGAGAGAGCAGTGGTCTTAAATCACACCACCTTCATTGTATTATGCCATCAAACATCTTGATGGCAAGAAAACAGGCAGGTGCTGGCATAATTACAGACAATCTACCCTCTGCAGTTTGTCTAGTCAGAGAGAAAACCAGATTCACTGAGGCTGGGCAATTGTGAAATTGGGCAGAATTTAACTCCACAAGAGCCTCAATTAATTACTGGAAATATCATAAAAATCAGACAGGTTAAGTGCACAGAAATTACTAGCAGCTAGAAAGGCATTTAAAGATAATAGTAAATCCCTCCTAAGTACTTTCTCCCCCTCTCTCCTCTGGTTTTCACTTACCTCCTGCCCGAGGGGTTGGTCCGCAGAGCAGCACAACTCCTTGCCCCTCTCGAACAGACACTGCGCTCCTCATTTTTGTCCTGGAGTGTTCAGGATCTGAGTGTGAAAGAAAGGCGAGCAGGGTATTAGGAAACAGAAAAAGACTGAATCAAAATACAGGAGGTTTTCGTTACAGGAGTAAATAAAAACACAGGAGTTTCAAGTTCTCAGACCTCCTCGTCAAACCTCTTAGTTCAGCTATTTTCAAAGAAATGGGTGTTCAGCGTGAGAGAGGATGGCAGAAGGGAACTGATTTACAAGAACATGATTAAATAGATTATATGGCCAGGCTTACATTAGCCTAATTTTATCAACCAAAACGGAGTCGTAAGCATAACTTAAAGCCACTGTTCCTCTTTAAGTCACTGTTTCTTCCAAAACGAAGGCACAGATGAGGATAGCATCAAGATCCTATAGAGCTCCTCTATGCAACCATAAGATATTGATACTAACACAGTTGTTCAGAAGAAGGATATGTATGTGCATCTTCAAAAAGGAAAGAAACCCCTCGACCATCTCCCCACAGCAGAATCCCCTGTAACATCGCTAAGCTCTAGTGAAGGCAAACACTTTGCATCTTGGTGTACTGACCTAGCTGTCTGCTCTGCCTGGCTTCAGGCCTTCTGGGATCTTTTAAAGCTGTGTCAGAGGGAAAGAAAGTCTACTGAGCCTACAGAAATGCAAAACTGCAGAGCAGCAGTATTTTACCACAGATTGAAATTAACTTTCCCTCTAAGTGGTGATTCAAGAGCCAATAAAGGATGGCCTCATTGCAGCCTTGAATTGAGCTAGATATAACATTCAATACCAAGACAGAGGTACTGCACTAAGAAAGACTTCTCCATGAATAAACCAGGTCTTTTTCTATGATCAAACCAACTACAAGTCCATTTTTGCAAAAATAAAAACACTTTAAGAAATATAACCTTGTAAATCTGACTTTAGAACAAGGCTGTCTCTATAACCAAACAGGAGCAGCGAGTTGACCAACAGTACTATTTCCCAAAACCCAATATTTTTTAATATTGAAAAGCAACAGCTGTTACAGTCAGAACAACCAACAGGAACGATTAGAATTTCAATGCTTCATTAAAAAAACGTTCCTTTAATGCCGCAATAAGATATTGTTCTATTGTTCTTTGTTACTGCACATAAAGCTTGTAATTTCTGCAATTAAAAGGAAATGGTTTATCAGCGGCTTTCTAAGCACACGTGTCCAGTTACCCAAAATAAAGACACAGAGCTCAAGGGGGATGGGATTGGGCTGGGAGGATCTTGGGAAGAAGGAGCGCGAAGGCACATCCTCCACGTCCCACGCGGGACCTTCGCGATGTTATACTGGAGAAGTGACTCCTCACTGGTTACAGATGAAAACTGCTCCTAAAAGGGAAGAGTTTGGGGGGAAATAAAAAGCAACGCTGAATGCACCAGAAAATGAAGAACATGAGGCATACTACAATGAAAGAGTAATTTTTTCACTAATTAGCAGGAAGCTCTCCATCCTACCTTCTAGAGTGATTTAAGTAGCAGAGTAATCATACAGCTGCAGAAATGCCATCACTTAATTCATTTATACACTTGGATGTTCTCTTTACACATTGTCTGGCGCCGCTTTAGAAATAATTACAAACCCGCATGAAAAAGAGCAATCGAGGTTTTTCTAGCAGCTTTCTACAACGAAGCCCTAACCTCTGACCTTGCCAAGCACTTCGTGCTCACATAAGAGATTCTGCTCTGATTTTCAGGCGCCTCTGTAGCATATTCAGAGTATGAAAGGTCAAAGCCAGCCTCACTTGGAGGAATATCAGACAGATTGGTTTGTTTTTAGTTTTTCTCTGTTTCTTTGCTGTGGTTTGGGTTGGGTTTTTTTTTTTAAAGGCAGTATCCTAACAGCAGTGGCACCAGGGGAAAGGGCTGCGACAAAATCTGCTATTACATGAAATCATTAGAAAGGAACATTAATTTCTCAGAAAACTGACAGGGCAAATAAAAGACTGTAAGAGGTGGGCAAATAATGGAAAGGAGTGTTTACTTTTGCCGATCGATTTGTACCTCTGAAGTCAGAGGCTCTTATCCTGCCAAAATGTCTTCATAGATAAAATATAATTGGAAATAAAGAATGGAAAACACGACACAAGATGGGTTTGAGAAACGATGAGCTTCTCGGCGCCCCACGGGATGACAATATCCCACTGTTTCGTTTGAAAGGGCAGAAACATTACAAGTATTTCTGTGTTTTATCTATTGATCCACGGACTGGTCTTAGCCCTTGTAAAATTTTAAATGTTTTCTCTACAGTCTCAAACTGGTCACCAAAATAAACCAGTTCAATAGGTTTTTGCTTGCACCTTTTCACTGCTCACTTGCTTCTAGTATGACTTTTTATGTCCCAACTACCAGTGTTCCTGTAGGAAATCACAGAACAGTTGAGGCTGGAAAAGCCTTCTGAGCTCATCCAGCCCAGCCCAGCACCTAATATCACCCCATCAGCCAGACCCACTAAGGGCCACAGCCAGGCTGTCCTTCAACACCTCCAGACACAGGGACTCCAACACTGCCCTGGGCAGTCCAGTCCAGGCTCTGAGCACCCTTTCCATGAGGAAGTGTTTCCTAACATCTAACCTAACCCTCCCTAGCACAGCTGCAGGCCCTGCCCTTTCCTCCTATCACTAGTTGCCTGGGAGAAGAGCCTGACCCCCACCTGTCTATAACTTCCCTTCAGGCATACAGCATGATAAGGTCCTCCTTGAGTCTCAACTTCTCCAGGCTAAATAACCCCAGCTCCCTCAGCCTCTCTTCATCAGACTTGCCCTCTAGTCCCTTCCCCAGCCTGGTTGCTCCTCTGGACCCAATCCAGCCCCTCAATCTCGTTCTTGAAGTGAGTGGCCCAGAACTGCCCTCAGTACCCTAGGGGAAGCCTCCCCAGTGCCCAGTACAGAGGAAGCAAATGAAACCAGCAAGCTGTATTTTCACCTACAGCAAACACAATCTCTAATCATAAGGCTGAAAGTAGTTCCCTAAAAACGTTACCAAAACATCACTACACAAAGAGTAAAATAATAGACAAGAATCCAAGTTAAAACCAGTCCGGAAATGGGTAATTTGCAAATTAAATGGGTTCATTGCCAACTGATAGTTTTTCATATAGAAAAAAAAAGTTTAAAATACACAACCGAGACTTTTCTGACTCCTGAAATAGCATTTTCTTCTCCCTTCCCCTGCTAATACATACATTTGCCTTATTGCTTTAGCACCAACTACACAAAGTCACATCAACTGAAATACACATGCCGCCGCAATAAAACCGAGCAGGAAAATGTAATTCAGCTTTATTGAAAAGTCTTTTATTCTGCCTGAAAAGGAGAACAACAAAACGTGCTCTTGCACATACAAAGAGCAAGGAGATGAAAACTGCCTATTCCGTTGGGTTCTCTCCTTCCCCTTAATAAGCCAAGGTTTTAAGTCGCGAGCACGTCTTCTAAAAAGCAGAGTAACGCTGAGCGTCGTTGCCTGCAACGAGTGGTTCATACATTTTTAAATGCTTCTCTTACAGGTTGGTGTGATACCTATGACAATTAAAAGACGTGGATTGGGGAATTCATGAAGGGAAGAGAATATGAAGCATCTGTAAAAACAGAGCTTATTCTGATGTCAACACGCAAGGAAGAATACAGTGAATAAATTAATTAAACAAGGAGAAAGTCTCATTCTGCTGCGTCTGCTGACTGCTTCCCTGCAGTTCACTGCTGGTCCCTTCGAAAACGTCGCTGTCACCTTGTGTAATCAGAGCTGGTGAGCAAACAGATCTCAAAAGATCAGATCAAATATTATGCCTGGGCTTTGAAAAGACTCAGAACACCTTGTAGTACAAAACTCCGGAGAATGTTTGATGACAAAGCAGCTGCAGACATGACTCCAGGCTTATGGCAGCACCGAGATGCATCATGTTTTGTCAAGAAACCTGCATGACATTACACCCCTAGCCACTCTCATCTATACATAGGACCTTCCTAAGGATGGTAGAGGCTGCTAGAACCCTGTTTTTCCTCCCCAGGTAACGCACAAGACCCAACCACTCCTTCAAATGAACAAGGATTCAGTAGATTTCCAAGTCTATCAACATTCAAAAAGCTTACTACATTTGCATCAAATGACAGCTATTGTCAACACATTTACTGGCAATTCCACTGTGTTTTGATCACTGCAGAATAAGGGTTCCTGCTTTACAAACGTAATTGTCCCTTAAAAGCCATGAAAATATTGGTTTTATTACTTCATTAGATTCATTACTCTTGAAAGCAGCAGAACTTGTTAAAAACACTTGATATAATTCTGTACTGGTAGGATGTTCAAGCAACTAAATGAGCAGACAAGCAAATCTTAACTGATGCCTTGAATAGGTAAATTATGAAGTGGAGACTTCAGCAGATAATGAAGCCCCTAACTCACAACATGCTCACTCTCGTAGAAGTCCCGCGGTTTAAAAGGTACTCAGGGCCTCATCCTACCTGGCCTTGAACACTGCCAGGGATGGGGCAGCCACAGCTGCCTTGGGCAACCTGTTTCAGTATCTCAGCACCCTCACAGCAAAGCTGTTTCCTCATATCCAACCTCAATTTCCCCTCTTCAAAGCTGGAACCCTTTCCCTTTGTCCTCTCGCTACCACTCGTGTCAACAGCCCTACCCCAGCTTTCTTGTAGCCCCCTTCAGAGACTGAAAAGCTGCTCTAAGGTCACCTGGGAGCCTCCTCTTCTCCAGGCTGCAGAACCCCAACTCACTCAGCCTGTCCTCATAGGGGAGGTGCTCCAGCCCTCTAAGCATTTGAGTTACTCCCCGCTGATCCTTTCCAGGAGCACTCTACCTTTCTGCTGGGGACTCCAGAACTGGACACACTACCAGAGGTGGGGTCTCACAGGTGCAGAGTAGAGGGGGAGAATCCCCTCTCTCAAGTGACTGTCACTGCTTCTTTTGTTGCAGCCCAGGGCACAGTTGGCTCTCTCAGCTGCAAGCGCTCACTGACGGCTCCTGGGAAACTTCTGCTTCACTCCCATCCCCAAATCCTTCTCCTCAGGGCTCTCCTCAATTCTTTCTCCTCCTTACACAAAGTAAGACAAATGTGCTTCTTTAAAAAAACAAACAAACCACACCAATAGAAGCTCTTTACCATCATCTAAACAGTCTCTGTGCATAAGCAAACCTTCCCCAGCACTCTATACCCCACCATTTGCTATACCAAGGCAGTCCTGTGACCACCTAGCTCATCTATCTTTAGACAGATAGCAGAAACCAAACATACACTTGGCATAGTTTTATGCTTCTTAAAAATACTGATCGAAAACTCAACAGAACAGTTGGGATGAACAGCGTGCAGACAGTGAGCACCTGGAAAATAGACACACCACCTTCTGCTGCCTTCCCTGGGCTTCTGATCAAGCCTGAGATCATCAAGCTCGGGAGGGAGGAAAGGATGAAACCCCAAATTATCACCATAACCATTGTTGGAGATAGAGGAGGTTAAATATTAACAGTGCACACTACTGAAAGCAAACACAGATTCACTCCAGAACAGATTCACTGGCTACCGAGAAAACCATCTCTGCAGCTTCATTTGTTTGAAGCTGGTATAACAGGGAAATCCTTTCAGTTCACAGCAGCCTCTATCAAATCTCTGCCATAGAATCATAAGGGAACAGAAGGGACCTCGAAAGA